>MDKH01067156.1:0-37014 GCA_005239495.1 Nicotiana undulata
GATGACAAACTCTGTGCATTTATCCTGTATACACATCCAACACTTTGTATTTTTGTGAGCATTTATCATCAAGAACCAGGTTCATTAGGTTATAAATATCACTTCAAAGATTTTAAAAATTTAAACCATACCGCAGCACAACACTGTAGCACATCTTCCGCCTTTTGGCATCATCGAAAAGTTGCAAAAATGATACTTACTAGTAATTAATTCTTACTCATGGCCAATTTAGGCAACTGCAGGTGCAAACATGATTAATCAACACAAGAAACCAATAATGTAAGCTAAATCATAAATAAAGACATTTGTCAAAACACCAAGCTTTCATTTGATTAACATGGATTATCAACACCAAAACAGATTAAATCAAAGACAATCAAAACATGAGTAGTACAAAATTAAAAACTAAACCAAACACACTTGACACAGTCCCGAACTGGGCACTTGATAAAATAGGAGGGAGTAGTTCTAGAAATTCCTAAGTTTGGGGTGGTGCAGAAGAGGCAGGATTCTTGGTTTGGAGAAGAGACAGCATTTGGTGTAAGACACCCTCATTTTTCTCCTTCTCCTTGGCTAATTCAGCTTTGAGAGCATCACGCTCACCTTCCACCTCAACTAAGCGAGTCTTCAAATGAAGGATCTCCATATCCTTTTGCTCGCTTTCTTGCACCAGAGTACGGACCTTGCTATTGACTGGTTGCTTCCCAGATGAACCACGTTCATCTTCCAGGGCACTGACAGTGTAATCACATGACAGCAAAGTGTCCTTCCCAAAAAAATCCTTTGCAGTAGCCATTTCAGCCTTCTTTATGGGAACTCCAAAATGAGCCAGAACTACAGTAAGGATAAAGCCATAAGGAATCGCATGGGCCTTGGTGCCATTTACCACCCAGTCCAAAAGCTGGATGATCAAAGATGGCCAATTGATCTGCTTGCCTCTGTATAGGCACTCCATGAGCGTTAGATCCATATAGTTGGCAATATGCCTGCGCTCTTGTCTTGGTAGCAGAAATTTAATAACAAACTCAAAGAACATCTTGTGTTCAGGCTTCATCTCGCTTTTGTACACTGCCCCGGGCTCAGGCTCTTTTTCATTGTCACAAAAGAATCTGGTGATGTTGAGTGCTGAGGCCATTCCATCCAAACAAGGCCATCTCTGCCTTGTATAGTCATCATATCCCTCAGATGGAATGTCTAGAATGACTCCCAGTTCTTGAGCGTCAAAGGAGACTTCAACTCCCCTGACCAATGATGTAACCCTTCCTCCAATCACAGTCGCATTCCCCATGAATTCCACTACCTCATTTCTGACCAGCCTGCCCTCCAAGCGAAGGACCATGTCCTTCCAGCCTTGAGCTGCCAGAAAATCCACTAAGTACCTCATACTCGGCTCCTCCAAGTCCTTCAGTAACTTTCCCTTCAAAATATGTCTATTGCAAACATGGCCACTCTGTCAATCGACACTTCTCCAACCTCCTTCTCATCATCTCCACTCCAATCAGGATCATTATCTTTCTCAACAATCTGAACTTTCTTCGTTGACTTTACTTTAGACCGTGTCCTCGTAGATGTACTCACGGTGGTAGCAGACATAGGTGCAAACTTATTTGTGGAAGTCTTAGCCAATTTGGCCTTGGGTGTCTTGACCACCACTGGAGCAACCTCTTCATCTTGTTGGACCAGGTCCAACACCTCATCAACAGCAATAGCCTCAACAGGCTCCCCCACTTTCGCTTTCCCTTTCTCAGCCTTCTTTCTTTTGCTCTCTTGTAGAGCTTTTTCCAGCTTCTCCTCCTCTTCTCGAACAATATTTCTCGTAGCTCGTACCTTTGGAACAGGTACACCAACAGACTCATCAGTTTTCCTTTTCTTTGAGGCTTTAGACTTGATGGACTTGGGAGTCCTTCTCTTCTTGGGGTTGTATGAGTCCCCCAGTTTCTTAAGTCTCTCAGCCAAGGTTTCTTCCCCAGAAGAAACACGGTCATCTATCTCCTTCATTAGCTTTTCTAATCCAGCAGCAGCTTCCTCAACTTCATTAGTTTCCCCTATCACTACGACATCATCTTCAAGATTCTCAAGAATGGGGCCACAAATCTCAAGTGTGGAACCATCCTTCCCAGATCCCCTCACACCTGCATCTCCCTCATTCTCAACATTTTTCCCAGTTTTTCTTTGCCTACTTGGCACTTCCACATCCACCAAAGACCCAACCAGCACAAATCTATTTTCAGAGTTTAACACAGAGGTAACTTCAGTATTACCTTTCTCAGCACTTGACGAACCAGGTGCATCATCCTCATGGGCTGATTTAAGCGATTCACTGGACGAATCTGGTTTGGGTTCTTCTTCAGCTTTAATAAATCTTCCAAGAACTTTGCTCGTGACCCTGAAGCCATAGAGTTTCGTGCAAGAACCTTGACACGATGGGGTTTTTGGGCTGGGATAGGGTTTGATGTAGGTTTAAGAGTATCATGGTATTCAGGGGTTTCAGGTGTCTCAGAGGATTCACAACTGTAGTCCGGTGGAGAGTCAGACTCATATACTCCCTCATCGTAGTCACGATTTTGAGAATCAGATGAAGCAAACGACATTTTTAATTTTCTAGAGAAGAAGAAGAGAGGGAAAAAGACAGTAGAGGTTTGAGTGTTGAGTGACTTGAACAGGGTTCGTCTATTGCTTTATTCACTATGGTTAATGATGGCCTATTTATAACTTGTGGCTGGGGTGATTATAACGAACGAGTATTAACACAAGCAGGATACTAATCGATTAAGGACTGTCAGTGATTTGGCATTGATTAGACCGTTTCTTTCCCCCTAAAACTAGGCTAATTTATTGCGATGGAACTTCTTGAAACTGGTTCATTATTTGGGTAAGTACGAGAATTTGAACTGAACCATAAATGGATAGAGTCCTACTCATGTATGACTGTACTTGAATTAATACATGTATAGAGATGAGAACGTACCTTGTCAGTCATGTAAACCAGCATGGATGAACCAGGTTCATCATGTTAAAAATCTTTATTTTGCCTCAATTCACAAATAGAGAAACATCATTAGCAACTAGGGAATCATATTAATACATGGCAGAAGAGTATGACAACAAAGACATAGAGCTGGGCAATGATTAATCTGATTAAGTACCTAATTAAAATTTCTAGCCAGAAAACTTCCCCCTATTTTCTTCCCCTTTTTTTTTCAATTAGGTGATCTTAATCATCCCTAATTCAAGCCCGTTTCTCTCATAATGCTCCCTACTCAATGCTTTGGTAAATATATCAGCAATTTGATGATCAGTGGCACAGAATTCGATTGAGATCATCCCCTTCTCATAATTATCCCTCAGGAAATGGTGCCTAACATCTATGTGCTTAGTTCTCTTGTGATGAACCGGGTTCTTAGTCATACTAATTGCACTAGTGTTATCACAGTAAATAGGAATGCATCCCACATATATACCAAAGTCCAGGAGTTGTTGCTTAATCCATAGAAACTGAGCACAGCAAGAGGCTGCAGCCACATATTCAGGCTCAGCAGTAGACAAGGCTACTGAATTTTGTTTCTTGGTGGCCAAAGATACAAGGCAGGAGCCCAAAAAGTGAGCCATGCTTGAAGTACTTTTCCTATCAACTAGGAAACCTGCATAATTAGCATCAACATATCCTACAAGGTCAAAATTACTACCTTTAGGATACCAAAGGAACAAATCAGTGGTGCCCTTCAAATATCTCAAAATTCTCTTCACTGTAGTGAGATGTGACTCCTTTGGATTGGCTTGAAACCTAGCACATAGTCCCACACTGAACACAATATCAGGTCTACTTGCAGTAAGATATAGTAGAGATCTAATCATCCCTATGTACGTCTTCTGATCAACGGATGAACCAGGTTCATCCACATCTAATTTTATAGCTGTGGCTATAAGGGTATCTATCCCATTTCAATCTTCCATTTTGAACTTCTTGAGGAGTTCTCTCACATACTTCCGCTGATGAATCATTGTTCCATGTGGAGTTTGTTTGATTTGCAGACCAAAGAAAAAGGTTAGCTCACCCATCATACTCATTTCAAACTCACTCCCCATTAATGTAGCAAATTCCTTGCTGAGCTTCTCAGTTGTTGCCCCTAATATGATATCATCAACATATATTTGTACAATCTTAAGATCTTTTCCCTTTTACTTTAAGAACAAAGTACTGTCTATTTTGCCTCGTTTGTACCCATGTTCCAGCAGAAATTTTGACAATCTCTCGTACCACTCTCTAGGTGCTTGCTTGAGACCATAGAGAGCCATGTCAAGTTTATATACATGATCAGGTGATTCTTTGCTTTCAAAACCAGGAGGAAATTTTACAAATACCTCTTCCTTCAAATAGCCATTGAGAAAGGCACTCTTTACATCCATCTGATGCAAAGTGAATTCCATGTGTGCAGCAAATGCTATAAGAAGTCTGATTGCCTCCAATCTTGCCACAAGAGAAAAGGTATCATCATAATCAATTCTCTCTTCTTGGCTGTATCCTTGAACAACCAGTCTTGCCTTGTTTCTAGTAACAGTTCCATCATCATCAAGTTTATTCCTGAAGACCCACTTGGTGCCAATTATTGATCTGTCCAGTGGCCTGGGTACCAAGTTCCATACTTGACTTCTCTCAAATTGATTCAGCTCCTCTTGCATAGCAGTTACCCAGTCAGCATCTTTCAGTGCTTCAATAATGTTCTTTGGTTCAATCAGGGATAGAAATGCATCAAACGCACACAGAATTTTCAAGGAGAATCTAGTTTTGATTCCAGATCTCAGGTCTATTATGATGTTCTCAAGAGGGTGAGAACTCTGATATGTGTGTGGTTTGAGAACAAGTTGCTCACTTCTGGATTGTTTCAAGTTGTCTTGTCGCTGTGGAATAGGATCAAGGGCCAGTATTTTCATGAGGAATTCCCCCTGTCGAGTTGCGTGGGGTTGTTGGACCTGGTCCATCACCTGTTCCATCTCCCATATGTGCTTCAATGTAGTTATTGCTCCTCACCGGTCCAAGCTCCTCATCTTCTGGTTCCTGTCTCTCAGATAAAGTGTTAGTTTCATCAAAGACAACATGTACACTTTCTTCTACACACATAGTTCTTTTATTGTATATTTTATAAGCTTTGCTATGTGTAGAATATCCCAAGAACACTCCCTCATCACTTCTGGGATCAAATTTTCCTAAAGAATCTTTGCCATTATTATGCACATAACACTTGCATCCAAAAGCCCTAAGATGGGATATGTTGGGCTTTCTCCCTTTAAGTAATTCATAGGGAGTTTTCTCTACCAGAGGTCTGGTCATGCATCTATTGATAATATAACATGCAGTGTTAATTGCTTCTGCCCAGAAGCTGTGAGGTAGTTTGCTTGATAGAAGCATGGTTCTTGCCATGTCTTCAAGAGTTCTATTTTTCCTTTCAACAACCCCATTTTGCTGTGGAGTTCTAGGAGCAGAAAAATTGTGATTCACCCTATGTTCATCACAGAACTCAATAAACTTAGCATTCTCAAACTCAGTACCATGGTTAGATCTAATGGATGCTAGTTGATGTCTTAACTGATTCTAAATCTTCTTGACAAATGAGGTGAACATTTCAAATGCTTCATCCTTGGATGCCAAGAACAAGGTCCAAGTGAACCTTGAGAAATCATCTACTAGTACCATAACATATCTCTTTCCACCTCTACTTAGAGTTCTCATGGGACCACACAGATCCATATGAACCAGTTCCAACGACCTGGTGGTACTGACCATTTTCTTACTTTTGAAAGAAGACCTTACCTGCTTCCCCCTTGCACATGCCTCACAAACCTTGTCTTCGTTGAACTTAATGTTAGGAATCCCTACCACTAAGTCCTTAGGGACCAACTTATTAAGTTGAGTTAGACTTTCATGACCAAGTCTTTTGTGCCACAAGAGGGGATTACTGTCCAACACACTAAGGCAAGTGAGTTCATTGTCAGACAGTGTGGACAAGTCAATGACATAGATATTGTTCATTCTTTTTCCCTGCAAAATAATCTTGTCAGTAAGCAGGTTGATCACAAAACATTTTGTGAAAGTAAAAGAGACAAGGTTACCTCTGTCACAAAGTTGTGACACACTGATAAGGCTATATTTCAAACCATCTATCAGATACACATGTTCAATTGAACGTGTGTCATCTTTACCTACCTTGCCGACCCCTATTATTTCACCTTTCTTTCCATTTTCAAAGGAGTCATTTCCTCCTTTGAGGTTTTCAAGTGAAAGGAACCGTTCCTTGTTCCCTATCATATGCTTAGAACAACCACTATCCAAAAACCAAAACTGGCTGCCTCCCTTCACTTGTACCTTCAAAAGAAATCAGGGGTTAGTTTTAAGAACCCAAACTAGTTTGGGTCCCTTTCCATGAGAGAATGGATGAATCAGATTTTTTCTGGCCCAATTTGGTAGCCAATTTTTCTTTTTAATGAATTTCTCATTTTTCTGACTAGCCTTTTCTTTTGCATAACACTCATATTTAGAGTGACCAGTCTTCCCACAATGGGTGCAAATTTTATTTTCAGGGAGAGTGAGATACTAGCTTTTGGGATCCCATTTAGGCAATTGACTCCCAAAACCAAGCCCTCTCCGGTTGCTACTATGATTCTCTTGGAGCCATTTTAAAGCATCAAAAGACTTATTCCACTTACGTGTTCTATCAAATTCATGTTTGACTTTGCCAAGTTCTTCTTTAAGAGATTTTATCTGCTCATCTTTGGCATACATTTTATCTTTCAATTTACCTAAGTCTTCTTCTAACTTCGCATGAGAGTGATCAACTACCTTTTTACTGGATCCTAGTCTTAACTTTAAATTTTCAGATTTTAGTTCTAGAATCTCAGTTTCGAGTGGTTGAACCTGGTTCATCAAGACAGTGTTTTTCTTTTCAGATTCACTGACCCTTATTTCCAGGTCCATGCATTTTGCTCTCAGTATTGCACACTCTTTTGATAGTTGATCTTTCTCTTTAGTTGTCTCCTTAGAATCAGCAATGAAGTCAAGTAGCAATTCAAAGAGTTTCTCCTTAGATAGAAACTTTATTTTTGTTTTAAGATGTGAGATACTTACATGTGGTTCTTCATAAGTCTCCTCATCAGATTCTCCAATTTCCATGAGAGCTTGATCTTCTGTCTCACCATCTTCTGATTCTTCATCTGAACTTTCCCCCCAAGCAGCAACCATAGCCTTTGTAGTAGTTTTCTTGGGTTGGACCAGTTCCTTCTTCCTGTTCTTTCTTTCATATCTCTCCTTCCTCCATTCTACTTCCCACTGGGGGCAGTTCTTGATGAGATGATCAGTTTTTCCACACTTGTAGCATCCCTCATTAGCTGGCCTTTCAGGAGCCTTTGCCTTGTTGAAGTTTCCCCCTCTAGAGATGCCTTTCTTCCTCATGAGAAAGTTTCTGAATTCTTTGGTGATCATGGCCATCTCATCATCCTCCAGATCTGCTCCCTCTGTGATCCTTAGTGCTAGACTTCTTTCTTTCTTTGGGGCATCCATTTTCATGGTCTGCCTTCTGAGTTCATAAGCAATAAGGTTGCCAATCAACTCATCTAGTCTAAGGATTGCCATATTTTTGGATTCCTGAATGGTAGTTATCTTTCTTTCCCAGGAGATAGGCAGAACCCTTGTCAAAATCTTCTCAACCTTGTCTTCTTCAAGGATGACTCTTCCAAGAGACTTGAGTTCATTAGTCAAGGTTGTGAACCTTGTGTACATCTCCTGAATTGTTTCACCTTCCTTCATAGTGAAGTTTTCATACTGAGAGTATAGCAATGTACCTCTAGACCTCTTCACTTGAGTTGTTCCTTCATGTGCCACTTGTAGAGTATCCCAGATTTCCTTGGCAGTGGTGCATCTTTGGATTCTTGGCCTTGGCATTGTTTTACCATTTCTTCAGATCCTCAACTGTGCAGTCAGCCCTAGTTTTAGGCACATCTATTCCTTCAGCAGTTTTCTTCATTGTTGCAAGTGGTCCATCAGTGACTATGTCCCAGAGTTCATAGTCCTCTCCAATAAGGTGATCCTTCATTCTATTCTTCCACCAAGAATAGTACTGGCCGTTGAAGAGTGGTGGCCTTGCAGTTGATTGACCTTCCCAGTTCCCAGGTGGTGCACTCATCTTGATCTTTTCCTAGGTGTTAGCCTCTTCAAGGATAACCTGCTCTGATACCAATTGATGTTTTAGACTTCAATACTACACAATATTATAAGTTAATTGTGCAGTACCCAATTTTCGAGTGCTGTCTAATAAGAAGAACCTGGTTCTTCTTAGTCTACTACTTACTACTGTTTGCGGAATAATTAAGCAGTAATAGTAACGTAACAGAGATTTTTACGTGGAAAACACCTGGCTCAAAAGGTGAAAAAACCACGACCTACTCCTCAGTAGGATTTGCTCAAAACTCTTCACTAAACTCTGAGCCAAAACGGACTTACAAAATAAACTCTTTTGTAATCCTAGGACTAACTCTAATCCTCTTTGTATCAACTAGCCTCTAGCTAATTTCTACAGAATTCAAGCTAACTCTAACTTGATCAGTTTGTACCTATTACAATTGCTTCTATGAAAGCTGATAAGATACAATATTTAAACTCCTACTACAATCAACTAGACTCAATATACAAACAATGAAACTGTTCCTTCTAGTTGAACTGTAGCCTTTGTATCGCACAACAATTCTGCTTGCAAAACCTCTGGAACTTTTGCTTCAGAACTTGATTCACTTTTGCACTTGTGCGTCACCTCTTTCAGCAGTATTACATTGATTATTTATAGAGTCCGTTTGTTGAGTCCATGATTCAATTCTGATCCAACTCTTCCTTGGTAAACGAGTTTGATTGTAACTCAACTTCTGTCCTCTATTTCTATCCTAGCTGAAATCAACTTTTGTCATCTCTTATCAATTTGCAACCTTTTCGTATTAGGAGACATTCTCTTAGTTCTTTGATACTTAGCAATCACTGATATCTCCTAGACTTGTACGATTCATGATCCAACTGCTTCATTCAGAAGTGTATGCCATGATGGACCTGGTTCAATCGGACACCTTTTGTCAATCTTCAAAATACATTCAGTGACATGGGCCAACAAAACATGAATGTAAAATTTTACTATATGGCACAAGTCTATTTTCCTATCTTATTCTGAATTTCTGTGGTGGTATCTTGCCTATGTAGCATGTTTTAATCCCGTGTCAAGATCTTTTATTAACCATGACTAGTTCATTATCAATATGCCCTTTAGCATGTTCTTTGGCTCCCTTGATTCCATAGTAATTGTCATAATCTGCTTCTTTATCATGTCTAAATGTTGTTCTGATACCAAATTAACCTGACTATCTTGTAACTTTAGGACCAACACTTACCATAATTTGGACCCTTTTTTTTGTATTATGAATCTGTGTATGATACTTTTCACCAATCTTATAAACATGTTATTCCCTTAATTCTGCTAATGTATGACTGCTTATGCGCTAAGTGTTGAACTTGTTTTCGAAATCTTTGCTAAGTTTGTTCTTAAACCATATGACCTGTTTGATTATCTGATCTGTATGCTCAACTTGACTATGTCTGTATCCCCTAGTTCTCGTCTCTTAACCTTGGTTCACTCTCCTTCACTTGTCACCTGTGCTCTCCTTCCTAGTGTGAGCACTGCTCGGGGTCCATTTGAGGCCCTTGTGAACTCTGACACATTAAAATGGGTCCTTAGTCATTCTCTGAAACTTAAACTACTCCTATTCATCCATTTACCTCCTATTATCTGTTGTATATCTGAGTTGGTTGATTTAAATGGTGAAATACTTGGCAATATGGGCAAATAAATTGACTTTGGGCTCCTTTATGGATTCTGGGGTCATGTATTGAATATGGCTCCTTATTAGAGGCCAGGGTGTGCTGTGTGAAAATTACTGAAGGCCTAGACAGTGCTGGGTGTTTCATTTTGGCCTATTGTGGGCCAATTGTCATTATTTGTATAACATTTGTATCTTACTCATTATTGGGACTGTAATAACTTTTGTATAAACGATTGGGGTATTAGTAAAAATGGGAAATGAGTATATTTTAATATTTGCATGTAAAAAATGGGTAGATAATATGCTTATAGAACTTGGTGATTTATTTGCCATATGTGTTATTCAATCACTACGTACACTATAGAAATCATGCCATTAGGGGTAGCGCACACACACAGACATTGCCTGCTAGCAAATATGAACAAAAAATGCTGCAATTATGTTTACTGTTATGGGCTATTAGAAAATCTGCCTATAAAAACCATTTGTCAGTGATTTTTCTTTCAATTCGCATCGTCTATTAGAAATCCTATCTATAAGAATCCAATTATTTCATTTGGCGTTGTTCACCTAGAAAATATGCCTATAGGATTAAGATATGATAATAAAATAAGCTCTAAGTACTATGCGTTAGAGATCCTGCCTATAAGGAATAATTGCTCGCCATGATTGGTTAATGCTAAATCTCTCAAACGCTGTTTTATGTACGCTACTGTTAGAGAGAATGAATAATTTTGGGATTTCTCCCAGCAAATTTGTCATGCTCAACTGCCTAGATAACCTGGGCATAGAACATATAGGGTTAATAACTTAAAACTTGCGATTTCAATAACCAGCTTGTAATCCTGTCTATGAGCAATATCTTGTATTTGAAACGGCCTGCATGCTTTAATTCAAAGTCACCTAGATATCATGTCTATAAGGCCTAAAGTTCCTAATTCTTAAACCTCTTAATTTGAATATCTGTTTGCGTGCATTTGTTGTGTCAGTGTGGAGGTTAATGTGAGCCTCTAATTTCCTTTACATGAAGTCTTATGTGTTTTGTTTGTCGCTTAGATTTTAAGTTTTGGGCAGCCTAGGTAAGATCTATAACCATCCAAATAGAGGCCCAAAACCTCCTGGACCATAGGTATGGGACGGGTAGTGTACGCGTAGGGTACGACTTAGAATTGAATTAGAGTGCTTTAGGTAAATATTAATCGGGTAGCAGGAGATGATAGTCTGTGCCCGATGAATAATATGAGTAATTCCCTACCCTAAGAGAGTTGCGATGTATTATTTATGTTGCACGGGGTGATCCTTTAGGCTAAAAAACTTAACCCCCCCCCCCCCCCCCCCCCCCCATTTTCTTCCTTTCTTTCTAGTAAAATTGAAATAGTTGTACCTCTATTTTCTCATTAAGATCTTTGTTATAAAATTCTTTGATTTTCGTACTTTCTCTTTGCTTATTTTATCACGTAGCCTAATCCAGATAATTTATGTTTGGCCGGGATCCATAGTTGTGAACCTCAAGGAGTGCCTAACATCTTCTCTTCGAGGTAATTTGAGTCCTTACCCGATGTTTGGTGGCAAGAACTAGTTAAATCAGAGTCATTTGCAAATAGGTGCCCTAACGCGCCTTAAAATTGTTAGGTGGTGACTCTCCTCTTTTAATACCCAATTAAAAGAGTTTTCATGTGTCAAAACCCCATTTCGCGAGAAAAAGGGGGCGCGACAGCATGGAGACTCTGCTGGGAAAACATCATGTACTTAGGCTCTTACCATAGCGAACTTGGCTTATGTGGATCAGTCTTCTTTGTTATAAACATGCTTTCCTTTTCCATATTTATTTGCTATTACATGCACATCCCTCTCCCATTTTCCTTTTACTTGTTTAATTCGTTGTTACATGCACATCCCTATCTCATTTTCCTTTTACTTGTTTAAACTCGTTGTAACATGCACATCCCTTTCCGTCTCCACCTTTATTTGCTTAAATTGGTTATAACATGCACATCCTTTTTCCTATTCACCTTTATTTTCTCTAAACTGCTCTTCATTTGTTTAAAGATTGCTATATCATGTCTCTCCCGCCCCTACTCTCTTTCTTGATTTATTACATTCCCCTATATTCCATGAACTAACTTCTTCCTTTGTCTTTCTTTGACATCTTTTATGTTTTACCTTAATACTGTACTTATTGCTTTTACATATTTACCATGCAAATACTTGGCAATATGTTATTATCTCTGCATAAAGCATTCTCCATATCATATTCCACTCATGCCTAATTAATAACATATCAGCACTTGATGAGTGTTCGTGCTCTTCAAAAATTACCCCTTTAAATCTGAAAGGCTTATTTGCGGTAGACTAGTCGATCAACGATGCAGTCGACGGTCCAGTGCCTTTCCCTCTCAAGTTGTCCAGTTGAGAGTACCAGTCTAGAGTATTCTAGAAACCTCACTCTAATATCAAATGTGCATGCATCATGTCAAACCTAGTACGAGTTAGAATGTTGTTCACGTGATAACCCACTAAGATAAGCCTTGTCCAAAGTCAGATGGGATTTCCATAATCCCAATGGACACCATCACGTTATGTACGTGTACCCGACCGGTCGTTTTGATAATTTAAGCCCCGTTCGATGGTGTAAGGTCTTGAACATCTTCACATTGTGTATATCGACCTGCCCGCATGGTTGGATTCAGTTACCGGATGATCCGGAGTCGAATTGGAATAGGGATTTTGATTTTGGAAGCTTAAGCGGTGAGATTTGACCGAAGGTTTGACTTTTGTGTAAACGGGCCCGGAATGAGTTTTGGGTAATGTCAAAAGCTTTGTATGGTGATTTTGGACTTAGGCGCGCGTCCATAATTGGTTTTGGAGATCCGTAGAGTAAATTGAGGCAATTCGGCGAAAGTTGGAAAATTTGAAGTTTGGAAAAATGGAGAAGTTTGACCACAGTTGACTTTTTGGGATATCGGGGTCGGGATGCGATTTCCGAGAGTTTGAGTAGCTCCGGGATGTCAATTGAGACTTTTCTGCAAAAATTCGGTCGGAAATCCTAAGACCAAAAAAATTAGATCCCCTTAACCTGAGCGTCGTTCCTTCTCTTTTCTTTCTTCCTAAGATCTCATCTTCTACCATTGGCGTTCCCCTAAACCATTTCCTTAACCATATCCTTCCCCTTTTACAAATAATATCAGCTAACGTTTAGATCATATGATAATTTCTGCTGTGGATTCGAAATTCAAAAAAACATCAGATCTGAAAACAATGCAAAATTGAAACCGTTTGGATTCGAAATAATATTATCTTGTTGTGATTGGAGAGACTTTAAAAGATTTTAGCTATATATGGTACTCCAACAATTTATGACGTTCCTGAAACTGGATTAGCAAGAGCAGCAGATACGAATTTAAAAGTGTCTAAGAAGCTCGAAAAACCAATCCAATTACTCGTCTTGCATATCTCAATAAGCCCGAGTTTCCTATTCTATTTGTGGGAGCAATAATTGCATATGTTTCTGGTTCCGTCCTCCTCATTTTGGATTACTGTTATTCAACATGATTAAATCATTTTTTGATCCACCAAATGAACTAAAGAAAGATACACAATTTTGGGCACTCATGATTGTGGTTATTGCAACAACGTTACTGATTTCATCTCCATTAGCGACACTATCTTTTACCGTGGCTGGTTGTAAGTTAATCCAACGTATTAGATCGATGTGCTTTCAAGGGATTGTCCCTTATCTCAAATTTCCGTTTGGATTCTCATTGTTTGATTTGTTGTTTTAGTTGATTTTGAGCCATCCAGAGGTCGTTTTATCCGAGAAGTCCATTTTTGAGTACCGGGTTATCGTCTTCGAGGTAAGTATCTTGCCTAACCTTATGTGGAGGAACTACCCCTTAGGATTTAGTCTTCTATGTTGTTTGTAGCCTGTGTACGCGAAGTGACGAGTGCGTACTCGGACATATTTGCAAATAGGTTGGCCTTTTAGAGTTAGTACGTCCTTATATTCCCTGTGTATGAAGTTGTAATTGTTACATTTGAGTTCCTGATTTCTAGTTTCATTTCTTCATGTTCAAATTAGAAATTACTTGCTTAGTGTCCCTTTGTTTCTTATTTGAGCTTAATTGACTTAAATGAAGACTTTACCTTTCCTACCGTTGCGCTATATCTTCCTTCATAAACTGCCTATTTGACTAGAACTAGTATAATCTCGCCCTATAATTGTTTAGCAGAAATTGGAAATATCTATACGTTGGTGTCAAGCATGCCCGTGAGTCGTACATTGTGATTTATGTGATTTTCCCTTAAGTGCTACTTAAGTTTAGTTGATAATCGTCCATGTTGATGGTATTTCCTTGGTGTTGCCTATTACTGAGCATTGTTCAAGCTGAGTTTATTCCGTGAAGCTAATTGTCTAAGTGGGATTGATTTTAGCTGCTTCTCTTGCCGGGATGAATTGGTTTCTTTTGTTGTGAACTTGAATATTAAGAATAGTTTCTATATTTGCCTTGTTTTCCCCTCGTTACACTGTTTCTCTTTGTGCTTGGCATTCCCTTCAGTGGCTACTTCTTATGAGTGAGTTTTACCATTCCGGTGATTTAAACCCTTGTGTTTGATTTGCCCATCGCATTTGGCATGTCTATCTTTGTTGCTTTTGTGCTCGTTTTGGCAGTGTACGATGTATTAGTGGTGTTCAAGTTATTCTCTCTGTTGCACTGCATTGCATATTTAAATTGGGACTACGTACGTATTCCGGGAGCTTTCCCTCTGTACTGCATTACATATTTAAATTGGGACTACAGACGTATTCCGGGAGTTCCCTCTGTACTGCATTGCATATTTCAATTGGGACTACATACGTATTCGGGGAGCTTTCCCCCTGTACTGCATGACAAATTATGAGTAACGGACTGAGTTCCAGTAGATTTATCTTGAGGAGGTTGTGATCGAAAGATATATATTGAAAAGTATAGCTGAAAAACATTTATCTCGAAGAAAATTATGTCGGAAGGACCTTTATTTCAAAGGTATATTTGAAAAGCATTTGTCTTGCAGAAAAATGATATTTGAAAGTCATTTATTGGGGAAGTAGATTTGAAAACCATATATTTTGATGGAATTATGTTTTAAATATTTCTCTTTCTAAAATTATATATGTATATTCGGAGAAAGTATGTTTCAAAGGAAATTTTCTATTTTAAAATGATTATATGCAAAGCTTACAATACAAACTTATGGGTGAAGGTTTACACTCGAGGTATTTTTCAAAGACACTTGGGGTTGTTGGCCAAGGCCTGTCATAGAAACTGTTGCAGTGCAGATTTATTACTTGTTCTTGCTGTAATCTGATTTTCTGGTTTCGGGGTGTTCTCGTACATTCTTTGTGTATTATTGTGATGTTATATTGTTATTCGTTGTATTTTCTTCCGCTTTTTATTAGCTATGTGGTGTAGCCATTAGATAACTGTTACATCCTGTCGTTCCGATAATTATGTCTGTTTGATTTATTAGACCAGTGGGTGTCCTGAATAGTCTTCGTCACTACTTCACCGAGGTTAGTCTTGATACTTACTGGGCACCGCTGTGGTGTGCTCATTCTACACTTCTGCATATTTGTTTGTGCAGATTCCAGGTTTTGCATAGCCGGCCGATCAATAGATAACAGCGCGGTTGCTGTTGTGGAGACTGAAGGTAAAACTGCTTCAGCGTTCGCGGTTTCGGAGTCACCTTCTTGTATTTATTATTCATACCCCGTTGTATTCATTCCGAACAGTGGTAATTAGAGATTTTAGAGTAAATTCGTTAAAGCTTATGACTTGTACTTACCGGATTTTGGGATAATATGTAATGTATCGAGAATTATATCAAGAAGCATTTAAGAGTTTCAATATTATGACTTATGTTCACTAAATGTTAGGCTTACCTAGTCCTTAAGGCTAGGTTCTGTCGCGATACCCAACAGAGGGAAATTGGGTCGTGATAGTACATTACTTGGAGAAAACGTGCCGGTATGTTGATCATTAATGTGTAAATAGTCAAATATAAAGGAGGGAAAGGTCTAACTTTATTTTCTTGCAGAAAATGAAGCACGAAGTCCCCAGGTTCGGCATGGTTCAAAACATCCCACCTTTGCTGCTTGCTTGGTGGAAGAACCTCGCGCCTAGTGACAAGAATCACGTGAAAAGGGTCCTTGGTAATTTGCCTTCCTTTGACATCCGGAAAATTAGAGCATTGATTGAGGCCGCCACTATGTTTTGGGATGAGAAAATGGTTGTCTTCCGCTTTGGTGACATAGAAATGACTCCTCTCCTAGAAGAAATAGGATGATTCACTAAGCTGCCATGGGATAGTCCAGGTTTATTAGTATTAGAAAATCGCACCCCTTGCGGTTTTTTGAAAATGCTGGGTTTTAAGAAAAATGATGAGTTACTTTGCCTGAAGAAATAATACATCCCATTTGAATTCCTTTAAGAACGTTTTGGGCACAACAAGTCATATCGCCTTCATCATGATGAACTTAACATTACTTCCTTGGGTTGGACACACCGTCGAGTTTATGTGTTCATTGTCTGCTTCTTGGGATTGCTAATATTTCCGATGAAAGGGGGAAGGAACCACACCCATGGTCGCTGTTGATACCCAATTTTTCTCAATTTTTTTTAAGTTTGCATATATACCTTTAAAATCACTTTTTCATAATAACTGGTAATTTTTCCTAATTTTCCACATTATTATCAATTTATTTTCTCATTTATTCAATACTTTATATCCAATAATTATTTATAAATTGCATTATAAATAATTTTAAAACATTTCTTGGGTCAATATATCATTTTTAATCCTATTCAGATTTAATTATTTCACAAATTAGCCAATTTGGTATTATTTGGCTATAATTACAATAATTTTGCAATTATAGCATAATTATACATTTTATACCATTTTAATTCAATAGTTAGTTATTTCGTATTTTTTAATATTAGTTAATTACCTCAATTTCACCTATTTAAGCTTAATTTAATTTTATGTAATTATTAGCTATTTCTACTAATTATTTATCTATTTAATCGAGTATTTAACAATTAGCCCCTTCCTATTTAAATTATAGCCCAATTTAATTCGATTTCAGCCTATTGAAACCAGCCCAATTACATAACCCAATACCCAAGCCCAATCTCTATCCTACCTGACCCAACGTCTGAACGAATCTTGGTTGTTGATCAAACTTGATCAACGATCCAAAAACAACCTTCCTTAATTAAACCTAGGTGACTACCCCCCTCCCCCCGTCTCTCATTTCACTCCCCTCACACTCATCTCTCTATTCTCTCTCTATCCCCAGGTTCTCTCTAGAACCTTCCCGTCTCTTCATCTCTGATGGACACTGTCCACTTTCTCCGGCCACTTCCCTCGCCGGAAACCATGGCCTCTGATCATCCCCTGGCCCCTGCTTCACCCCATGCTGGTTTGATGCTACCCTAATGTTCTCATGTGAACCTGGAGAGATTCAAATCCTCCCATGGTCCCTCATTCCATTTTCCGGCTACCTCCGGCCGTTTGAGTAAGATCTATGACTTTTTCGGCTAAAGCCGGTGACATTTTTAAGGTTTCTTGTTTTCTCTGAAACCCTAACACCTAAGTTTTTCTGAGTTTTCTTTAGATCTATTTTAGATTTATGTATGCTATGAGTTCATTGTTGACCACTATGCGACCGCAGATCAGGTATGCGGACCGCATAGTGGTCTCATACCTGGACAGTTGCTGTCCATTTCACGGACAGCTATGCGGCCCAAGATGCGATCGCATTTTTAGAATGCGGGCCGCATAGTTGTAGCATTCTTGCACCTTGATTCTTGCGGAGGGAGTTATGCGACGCACTATGCGATCGCATAACAGGTATGCGGACCGCATAGTGGTCGCATACTTGTTATGCGATCGCATAGTTGTAGCATTCTTGCACCTTGATTCTTGCGGAGGGAGTTATGCGACGCACTATGCGATCGCATAACAGGTATGCGGACCGCATAGTGGTCGCATACTTGGGCAGCCTGCTTTCCTTTTTGGCCCAGCTGAGGGCCATTTATGCGACATGAATGCGGGCCGCATAGCAGGAATGCGATCGCATTCCTGACCGTATTTCCTGCTTCGGGGCTTCTAATTTCTGATTTTTAAACCCGACCCTTAGTTTAATAAAACACCTCTCCCCTTCATTTTTAACATCTATCTGACTAAAATAGAGAGAAGGGAGAGTGAGTTTAGTGAGAGAAAGTCATCTTCTTCATCAAATCAGTCCACCACCTCTACTCAGGCATGGAAATCTTCGAGTAGTCGTTGTCTTCTTCACCACAAGAGGTAAGTCTTCACCCTGTTTTCCCAAATTCTCAGATGTTAGTTAAGAATAAAACACACATAGGTTGGTTTTTGAGAATGAAAGTTAAGACCTTGAATGCATGTGAATAGTCTTCCATAATCTAGTAAAGGGAAGCAAGTTAGAATGGTCTTTCACTAAAAAGGGTTTAGTCGATCTAAGGGATAACATAGTGTTTGATAAAATGCCCAAATGAGTTCATGATTTCTAACTTTAAGTCTAAACATGTCATTTTGTAAATTAGATTAAAGGCGTTAGAAGGTCCGGTGGTTTGAGAATAGATATTGAAGGGAAATTCCGACTCGAGGTATGTATGGATAACTTTAATCTTTGTAGAGTCGCCTTGTTGGTGTCCGAGCATCAGTATGAATTTCTGGTTTGATTGTATTTGAATCGATTGTCCTATTGTGATGAGGTGAAGAATCGTGTTCTCTGAATGCCTTAAGTTGATTACCATGCCACCATGCTACTTGAGATTATGAAATATGATTCTTTGTGCTTAGCCTGTCATGTGCAAGACTCGTTATATGCTTGAATTTATCTGTATGAAAGAATGTGTTATTAAATGAATGAAAATGGTAATTAACTCAATTGTTGAATGTATCCAAGTGCTAAGGGTTGTGTAGTAAATGATGGAAAAGAAAGGTGAATGATTTAACTGATCTAAATGGTTATGGCGTACCATACATGACTTACTACTTGGTAAAGGTTATTGTGCCCTTAATTTCACAGGGTTGTTGGGTTATTATAAATTTATACTCTTGATGACAGAAATCCTTGTGATTGAATTATTGGTTGTGGTTGCTATCAATGTGATTGTACGGTGGGATCGAGTTGCGCACCGCAACAGGTGAAATAAGGATGATGAGTTGAGAAGTAATAAGGGTGAAATGTGATTGTACGGTGGGATCGGGTTGCGCGCCGCAACAGGTGAAATAAGGACGATATGTTGAGAAGTAATAAGGGTGGAATGTGATGGTACGGTGGGATCGGGTTGCACGCCGAAACAGAAGAAATAATGGAGGAATGATGAGAAGAAATAACGGTGGAATATGAAGAAGCTGTGAAAACCTCATTTGTGATTCTCTGTATCTCTTTGCAATAATTGTTTGGTTTCTTTGACTGCTTTCTATTTGTCAACTACTTGATTTTACTTAGAGTAAAGTTTGTTCATACATACACTACAAGAAATCAACATTATTGTGGCAACTAAAGTCGCTACAAAATCCCTTTTAGTCGCTGCTAAAAGTCATCAGTGGCAACTGTTGTATTGCCACACCCCAAACCGTAACTGAAGGTTATTTGTGGCGACATTTTAAGTCGCCGCTAAAAGATCATATTTTTTGGCGACATAGTTTCCACATAAGATTGGAAAACCTGCTGCAAAAAATTGTTCCAAACAAGCAAATATTTGATGAGTCACCACTATATATGCACCTTTAGCAGCGACTAACATCGCCACAAAAAATATTAACGTTCATTACCAAGATTATGTCGCCACTATATAGTCACCTGTAGCAGCGATTAACATCGCCACAAAAACTATTAATGTTCAGTGGCAAAGATTATGTCGCCACTATATAGTCACCTGTAGCAGCGACTAACATCGCCACAAAATAATATTAATGTTCAGTGGCAAAGATTATGTCGCTACTATAAATGTCCTTTAGTAGCGACTAAAGTCGCCACACAATATTTAACCATGAAAGCTACAATATTTTCTGTAGCAACTAAAGTCGCTGCAAAAGAAATAAATCTACAGTGACAACTTTTATATCGCAACAATTACTAATTTTTTGACAAAACTATATCGCCACTAAAACTTATTTTCTCATCAATTATAACGACCAAAGTTATATAGAGATATTCATATCAATTGACTATCAATATGCAACCAATAATGTTTGACAAACACCAAAAGAATTTCTCAAGCCGAATATTATAAATATTATCGTTACTAAAATTCAATTACATATATACTACCCGACACTTCATTGTGCATTGTAATTCTACACATATACATATCCCAAAAAGACAAAATATTAAGTGTCTTGTAACTGCTCCTTGCTCGACACCATCCTTGAACGGTACCATTATTTAAGTGCCTTATCCCTGCTAAACAAAAGTAATATATATAAGGAACATAATGAGATTTGTTATATCCAATTACTATAAAAACTCTAAGAATTTTCAATCTATGTCAAAGGAAAGCCAGAAGTTGCTTGTGACAATCAATTTAAAGAAAATCGAGAATCGAACGCTAGACATAGTACAATTAAGAAACCTAGATAAAACTAAAGTAGAGGCAAACGAACCTGAATTTCAATAAAACCACTCATGTTAGTGCATAGAAAGATTTTCAAAAGCTAAAAATGTCAGTCACACAAACACAGCAGCACACAAGAAATGTAGATAAAACCAATATACAGTCAAATGGAATTTTCTATTGAAGCAAAAGTAACCAACATTTGAAGACAAAACACTCACATTAAAGACTATCACAGCTAAGAAGGTCCATATCAAGAATCAAACTACAAGCATAGTATCAGTATCAAGAACCAAATTACAACCATTTTACACTCAAGAGTAATGAGAAGGAACCCGGGTTTTTTAATTGAAGCACAAATTGCAGGTTTTGAACTGTAAACGAGGAGGTAATGATGCCGAGTGCAACCATATATACATGTATGATATGTATCGCAATCGACCACCACTTTTAGCACCCAACTCCACTGCAATCACAACCCCACAGCCATTCTACTACCTTCAAATCTTTTAATGAGTTTAGTTGGGCTTCTCTAACCAAGGAAATGAAGGAATGAAATATACAAGCACACACGTGCATTCCCATATTTTTATGTCTACAATTCTTTTTAATTTAATTTATATCTACTGACATTGTGATTAAATTTTTGAACTATCAATGCAATTTACTTTGTTATAGAAAGTTACTTGTACAGGGCCTTAAATTTACCAGGAGATCATTTATTATGTTTCCCTTCTGCTTCTTATAACTTTCACCTTCAAAAATTTGTTCCAAGTACCAGCAGCAACAAAGAAAAATGAGGCAGTTGTTACTAAAATCAGAGATACCAACACATTACTAAACCCCTAAACATGAAGTCACTACAAGTCACTACAGAAGGAAGGAAGAAGAAATGCCGAGAAGGAAGAAGAATTGTTAAGAAGGAGCGGAGCAAGTACCTGTGGTTGTTGCAGTCTGATAAAAAAACTAGCAAATTGTTCCTGCATCTTTTTGTCCACTTCTAGAGAGATCCTCTTGTCTACTTCTGCCTTTGCATGTTGACGCTCCTCTGCTAACTTCCTTTCCAACTCAATTTTCATATTTCTTCGCAACTCAGCAGCCATTTGTTCACGTTCTTCTTGCAACTTCCTATCAATATCGGCTTGCATCGGTTGACGCACAATATCAATAGCAGAAGACACGCTGGCCTCTATGTTTGCCCGCTGAATGTTACTCTTTTTAGGAGGCTTCTTTCCATATTCTTTTCCACGAACATAGCCTGTTCTCTCACCAAGAACGGAGGATAGAATCTCATCTCTAGTCATGGGATGCTCGATCTCCTCAGATTGTTGCTGAGCGACAACTTCCTGTAGTTGACCCTGCATTTATGCATAATCATTTAAACCAAAACATAATAAAACATATTAAATGAAACTTACAGAAACAGAGAACTTTATAAGTGTTTTTAGATAATTACATGAATTTGTTGGGACTGTGAATTCAACCACACCAATTCGCCTCTATCATCCTTCTGTGTATGTTGGATCTCCCAAACTTTATCTGGTGTGTCTAATTCTCCAGTAAAAGGATTTCTCTGCAATATAGTTCCGGAAAAAGAAATATACATGCAAATATATAAATATGTAAATAACAAAGAAGCATATGTGATAGTAGGGGACTAAATATATTTTTACCGTAGATTCCTCTACTTCTGCAAAAGACCTTGTAACACAAGAATGCTTAGTTATTTGCTTTTCTCTATTTCTTTTGTTCCTCTCACTTACAACCTGTAAGTAAACAAATAATAAATCACCATTCAAAGAGGCAATCTTCAGGTATTAAGTTAATACCTTAAATTCTGGACTTCCAAAATATTGTATAAGGTATTTCCAGTCTTCAAGCTCAACATCTTCAGGTCGATGAGACAATCTTTCTTCATTAGTATTGTACTTAGAGTACAACATGCTGAGTCGAGCTTTCCATGCTCTAAAAAGCCTCTGCATAGTGCTAATTACAAAGGCCTGAAATCTATGCTCTGGCAACCCGCTGCAAACATCAAATTTATTCTGACAATAAATGTAACATTATATTCAATTTCCTAACCACATAAATAAACCTTGCAACTTAAAGTCAATACAATATTGAAAGCAGTTTCTTACCTTGACCTTTAACCACATTACTTCTCCGTGTTTCAGAACTATTTTCTGCCAATTTCCATCTTGGAATGAGATAGTTCTCCTCATGATCAAACCACAGTAATTAACAATATCTCTAGCCCCAGAACCTACTGCTCTATCGATGTCATCTGGAATCATAATTTTGATTTTGCCACCATACTTAGTTTTTACTTCTAAAATTTTAGATTTGTATTTTCCTCTTCCTCTTTTTTTTATTGCTAGAAGAACTGCAAGTGAAAGGACACTATTGTTCATTAGTAGCTCAACTCAATCAGTAATAACAATTTTCACAAAACAACAAAAAACAGAAACTAACTTGCACAATTTTCAGCCTCCGGAGAGCAATGCACAACTTCTGCAATATTTCGTGATGATTGTGTTTCTAAAGAAGGTAGTTGAAGAGAGTTAGTAGATACTCGTTTGGTCTGTAAAGGTCCCTGACTCGGGTTACTTGGTTGTCTTATCTCTACAGATGCATCAGATACTCGTCCGGTCTGTAAAGGTCCTTGACTCGGGTTATTTGGTTGTCTTATCTCTATAGATGCATCAGATACTCGTCCGGTCTGCATGTGTGGCTGAGACGTCGGCCCAACATTTCCAGGTCCTTGAAAACTTTCACGACCACGGCTCGTCCCGCCTCTACCATGTTTTCCTCATCCAATTCCTTTTATTTCCTGCAACAAAACATATTTATGTATTCAATACTGAGAAGTAAGGAACAATTGGAGTATTCAATAGTGAATTAGAAGCTTGCTTCTCCTAGTAAGGAACAATTTCAAATGAATTAGAAGCTTGCTGCTCCAGCACTGTTCCATTCAAGGAAAGGTGCTTAATAATTGTAAATATTGGGTTCACGCTAAAAACAGTAAAATGTCATTGCATAGAAACTACTGATGACATATATTAACACGATCCACACCAATGCTGTCCTAACTTCAAAATCTTAAGCATTGGCAGAATAAGAGATTCTGATCCTCTACGACTGGCAACTATAGCATGTTCAGAAGATTTTAACTCTAGACACACAAGATTGGGGAATTAGTTACCATCAGGCGCCTTAAAGATACACCTCGAGAGCTTCAAATGTGTCAATGTTGAACAAGTATAATGCATGTCAACATGTCATTCATTTGTCCATATAAAAAAAAACCTACCATAACAAGAACAAAGACAAAAAATATAACAAAGAAGTGGACTCCCCGCAGAAGCTAGCTGCTGCAGAATAATGCTAATTTCCTAGTGTGACTTTGCTCACGGAAATGTATTTCAGAAGTTGAAGATGCTAAGTGTGAATGTTGTGGCATGTCTGAAGAATGCACACCTAACAATATTTCAAAACTCAATAAAAATTGCTTCTTTCTTGAAGATCTAATCATCTATTTCTTTTCTAGGTTAATTACTTAACACCATAAAACTCTTTCCCGACAAGCCCAACAAATTGAATTAAGTTGCACAACAGAATAAAAGCAAAAACCAAAACAAAAACAACAGAATAAAAGCAAAAATCAAAACCAAAATCAAAACCAAATCAAAATCCATATAAAAACCAGAACAGGAACCAAATAAATCAGAACTTTTGTCCACCGAAAAATGAAGATTTCAATCTAAAACTCAAGTTACAATGCCAATCAACAATGCCTAGTCTTTGCATGAGTCTTGTTTTAAGAACTGACTGAAAGCGGTATTACCTCTGGATGAATGGCTCCTGGAGACTTTGAAAAGCAAAATCAAACCTCAAACATAGCAAAGCAACGATTCCTCGTGGTTTTTTAGATCAAATTCTCATTTGATGACATTACACAGCAGTGGCCCCTAAAATCAAGAGACCAAACTGTTAGGAATTGAGAAGTAAAAGAACCATTGATGTTTACAGTATAAGCAGCCACACATATCTCATAAATTTATAATTCAGAAAGGACAAAGACATATCAGATAAATATCCTGCTTTTTTTAAAACAAGGTTGTTCAACAGAAACCTGCATTCCACTTAAAATAACACAAGCAAACACTGAAATGAACTCAATCCAACATGTGACAGACAAGTATAGTTATACACAACACAAGTATAGGTAGACAGTGGCAACTAAATGCTTGTACACCACTCCAACCAAGCTATCAATGAGATTTTCAGTAAACACTTTGAAACTCAATAGTTCAAACTCATAACAATCTCGAGTTGTTCTCACGAACTCAACTCAGTCACTAATCAACAAGAAGGTCGAGTCGACTTATGAACTCAAAAAAGAAATATAAAGATTCAAGCATCAATAATCATTGGTTCATTGACAGTTCCAAACAAATACATGGGGTAGTATAAAGTTATGGACAAAAATACAGAGAATTTCATGTGCTACAAAAAGATTGCTTCTTTCCATATTTTTTGGTTACCATTTTACGTGGAATGTTTGTTTCCTTGTGTTTTTTCTCATCAAAGCATTTATTTTAGGACAACTACTTACCATTGAAACCAACATAATATGTAACTTACTTTCAATTTTGAAATCTATCAGAATTCCTTTCTCTCTCAAAAATAACAAAATAGCCAGCATGTTCTAATCCAAATTTACATTACGGAATCTCTCTAAGTATTGGTCTTCTATAAAATCAATTCTGCTTCTTATGTGTTGACTATTAATGCCAAATCCGATTTAAGAAAGAAAACTCACTCTAATGCTAAATATAGGTGTCGTGTTCTTCCTACACCTCTTAGAACCACCTAGTATCGGAACTTGCACATGATTTTTCTTATGCTATTTATGTATGCAAATAAACCTCAACATACAGAAAGTTAGCAAGTTTAAGCTCTTAGTGCCATTTAAGCTTGGCTTGAACAAAAAAGAACAGAGAAGAATGAAATGAATGCATTCAGTTGGGAAACAAAATATAACCACATAAGAACACAGACAGAATGAAATACCAAACATACTATCGCAATGACAACAAGGGTCTTTCAAGAAGAAACTTTCACTTACCCGCTGAGAGTTCGGTCAAGACTTAGAATCAACAAATAACAACACTTAGATGACACAATCTGTACGAATTCCTGTAAATATCCAAATGGGTCAAAAAATTTTGAGATGAAATATGAGAATACAAATATAAAAATATTAAGATAATAATTATTGCTAGCTGCATGTTAAAACTTTTGCCTTCGGGAACCTTTATAAAGAACCCCAAATGTAAAATTTCCCTTCATTCTTGTTGTATTTGGAAAATACAAAGAAAACCCAACAAACTTTTTATAATCAAAAAGAAAAATGTTAGGGATTTGAACACATATATGATTTGAGCTTTTGAGACAGTAATGGAGCAGCAAACATAGTTCTTCCTTTAATTAGGAGTTGAGAAATGGAGCAGGAGGGAATTTTATGATTTTAGGGATTTTGACCAGAGAGGGATCGGAATTTGAGCAAACAGGATATTGAGCGGAGAGAGATCGGAATTTTCAGCCGCCGGCGATATTGAGCAGAGGGAGACCAGAATTTTCAGCTTGGAGGCGATATATTTAGAGCAGAGAGGAACACGATACAATTTTGAGCAGATTGTATATAGAGAGTGTATGAGGGACTTTTGTTTAATTAGGCTCAAATCTTTTTCCTCTAATTTTTTATTTTTTTTTAAATAATAACTACGTATAGAGGCGACCCAATCGCTCCAAAATACAATAAGCGGCGACATTTTTAAAGTCGCCACAAAATCTGTGGAGCCAAACTTTATTCTCGCGGGATAAAATATTTCAGCCTTTAGTTGCAAATATCAGAGGCGACCAAATAAAGTCGCTACTAAATATTGTCATTTTGTAGCAACATTTAAAGTCGCCGCTAAAACTCAAATTTTTGTTGCAACCAAATGGGTCGCCACAATAAGTCCAGTTTCTTGTAGTGAAACTAGTACTATTCCATCGTACTAATGTCCCTTTTGCCGGGGGCGCTACATATTTTATATGGATGTAGGTGGTTCTATTGCAAGTAGCTCCGTTCGCCGATAGTGGTGCCTTCTCTTCATCATTTCAGCAATACTGGTGAGCCCCATTCCTCTCGGAGCCGTGCGTAGTCCATGTTATCTCTTTTGTATATTTTGATTCTCTTAAGGTATAGCCGGGGCCTTATCTCCGGCAAATATGTATACTCTTCTCCGTACCTTTAGAGGCTCCGTAAACACTGTGTGGGCTGTATACATTTTGGGTAGTAGTTGTATTTATTCGTAATCGTGGTTCTGTATTGGAAATTTTGTGCTTAGTTTGTATATTTTGGGATTACCAAATGTTGAAGCTTTAAAAGAGGAAAATGGACTTATGTTTCATACTTTTGTTCTATTTGCTATTCCATTTATAGATCGGTATATTATAAACACGGGGTAATGCGTTGGGTAGGAAAGGTAATCCAGGTCCGCTTGACCGGGATCATTCGGTTAGGCGCCGGTCTCGTCCCTCGATTTTGGGGTGTGACAAACTTAGTATCAGAGCCTAAGATTTTAAAAGTGTCCTAGGATGTCTCGGAACCGTGTCTAGTAGAGCCCTTCTTATCGGTGTGTTGTTGACCACATCTATAATTAGGGGGCTACATGGGCATTTAGGAAAGTACCCATTTATTGCTATTCTATATCGTGCGATGCGGTCAAAGGTGAGGTTGTCTATCTCTAACTCATACGATGTTCCAATTTTCAGTAAATGGAACCCAAGAAGAGAGCTCGACTCGGCCTAGAGGCCAATGCCACCCCAAGTGTGGCCACAAATTCTCAATCTGATGGTGCGGGTGAGGACAATCCCCCGACCATGAATCAGCCTGACTCTTCCGTTCCTGGCCAGACTATTCCATTCCTGCTCTAACAGAGGGTGCTACGATCCTCAGCTTCGGGTCCCGGTATTTCTGATGGGGACATAAGGGGAGCTATTCAGATGTTGACACAGTTGGTGGCCTCTCAGGCCCAGAGATCAAATATTTCCTCCGCACCCTCGAGTGAGCAAGGGGATTCTTCAGGTTCCAAAGTCAACCAGTTTCTGCGGTTAGCCCCTCCAGAGTTCACAGGCACTGAATTAGAGGCTGATCCTCAAGAGTTTATAGATGAGATGTACAAGACCCTCCGGGTTATGAGGGCTACTGAGATAGAGGGAGTTGAGCTAGCTTCCTATCGTCTAAAGGGAGCGGTATATTAATGGTTCGAGATGTGGGAGAGTTCCCATGGAGAGGGGAGCCCTCCGGCGAGGTGGGATGAGTTTGTAGATGCTTTTATGGATCATTTCTTGCCTGCCGAGACTAGGGCAGCCTGTGCTGCAGAGTTCGAGGTTCTCAAACAGGGTAATAGGAGTGTGTGGGAGTACCATATGGAGTTCGTGCGCTTGTCCAAGTATTCTATCCACATGGTGCCGACTATGGAGGCTAGAGTTCATCGGTTTGTTCAGGGCCTTGGTCCCTTGGTTGTCAATGAAGCTGCTACAACTACTCTACATTCAGATATGAACTATGGGAAGATTGTGGTATTCGCCCAGGCTACAGAGGCTTAGAAATTGAAGATAAGGATGGAGAGAGAGAATAGTAGTAGGGCCCGGTCAGCGGGCAACCTTGGGAGTTCAGTTGGAGCAGGGAGGTCAGCCCTAGGAAGAGGGTCATCAAGGCCATCTCAGTCCTATGCTCAATCCTCAGGGCACAGTTATCAGTAGGGAGGTCGCTTTGGACCAGGTTCAGATAGCAGGGGGTTCCATCAGTCGGGTCATCCAGGTGGGAGATTCTAGAAGCAGCGGAGGGCCCCATGCCCTAAGTGTGGGAGGTTTCATTTTGATCCCAGTTACTTGGACATACCGGTATGCTATAGATGCGGAGTGAGAGGCCATGTTCAGCGAGACTATCGTGCACCCAGTCAGGGCACAGGTAGGGGTACTTCTCAGCCATCCGGTTCTTTAGCCGCTACATGTTCAGCACGCCCCCAATCTCGTGGCCCTCCAGCTCCAATAGGGCGCGATGTAGCTATGGGTGGAGCACGGGGTCAAGGGAGACCCAATCGGTTCTATGCTTTGAGTGGTCGCCAGAGTGCGGAGGCTTCTTCAGATGTTGTCACGGGTATTCTGACTGTTCAGTCCCATGATGTGTATGCTCTTATTGATCCCGGATCTTCCTTATCATATGTTACCCCTTTTGTTGCTTTGGGTTTTGGGCTAGAACCAGAATAGCTTCACGAGCCATTCTCTGTGTCGACTCCGGTTGGTGACTCTATTAGAGCCGTGCGAGTCTATAGGAATTGTGTTGTCACGGTGCGTGGTCGGGATACCACGACCGATCTTATTGAGTTCGAAATGGTAGATTTTTATGTAATTATAGGGATGGATTGGCTCTATTCGTGTATTGCTAAACTCGACTGCCGAACCATAATATGAGGCTTGAATTTCCTAATGAACCAGTTATCGAGTGGGAGGGGAATAATGTGGTGCCAAAAGGTAAGTTTATTTCCTACCTTAAGGCCTCAAAGATGATCAGAAAAGGGTGCTTCTACCAATTGGTCCGGGTTGCGGACACCACTTCAGAGGTGCCTGCTCCCGAATTCGTGCCTGTTGTGAATAAATTTCTTGAAGTATTTCCGGATGAGCTTCCTGCAATTCTACCAGATAGAGAGATCGATTTTGGGATTGATGTATTGCCAGATACGCAGTCAATATCTATTCCCCCTACAGCATGGTGCCGGCGGAATTGAGAGAGTTAAAAGAGCAATTGAAAGATTTATTAGAAAAGTGTTTCAGTAGGCCAAGTGTGTCGCCTTGGGGCGCACCGGTTCTGTTTGTCAGAAAGAAAGATGGGTCGCTCCGGATGTGTATTGATTATCGTCATCTCAAAACGGTCACCATAAAAAACAAATACCCATTGTCGCGGATAAATGATTTGTTCGACCAGTTGCAAGGTGCTAGGTTTTTCTCAAAGATTTTTTTACGGTCCGGGTATCACCATTTGAAGATCAGAGAGTAGGATGTTCCTAAGACCGCCTTTAGGACTCGTTATAGGCACTTCGAATTTTTGGTAATGTCTTTTGGGCTAACCAACGCCCCAGCAACTTTTATGGATTTTATGAATCGGGTTTTCAAGTCGTTTCTTGACTCTTTCATGATAGTCTTCATCGATGATATCGTTGTTTATTCGGGGAGTGAGGACGATCATACTAATCATCTCAGGGAAGTTCTGCAGACTCTCCATCAGCACCAGTTGTATGCAAAGTTCTCAAAGTGTGAGTTTTGGCTAGAATTAGTCACCTTTTTGTGCCATGTTGTTTCCAGGGAAGGGATTCGAGTGGATCCCCAAAAGATAGCAACAGTAAAGGATTGGCCTAGGCCAACGACCCCGACGGAGATTCGTAGTTTCTTGGGTTTAGCTGGATATTATTAGAGATTCGTGGAGGGATTCTCTACTCTCGCCTCCCCATTAACTAAGTTGATGCAGAAAACGGTTAAGTTTCAATGGTCCGATGCTTGTGAAAAGAGTTTTCAAGAATTGAAATCAAGATTGACTTTGGCGCTAGTGTTGACCTTGCCGGAAGGTTCAGAAGGGTTTGTGGTGTATTGTGATGCTTCAAGGGTTGGTTTGGGGTGTGTATTGATACAATGTGGTAAGGTAATAGCGTATGCTTCTAGGTAGCTCAAAAATCACGAGAGGAATTACCCGACACATGATTTGGAGCTCACGGTGGTTGTGTTTGTATTGAAAATCTGGCGGCATTATCTTTATGGGGTCCATGTGGACGTGTTCACATACCACAAGAGTCTTCAGTATTTAATCAAACAGAAGGAGTTGAAGTTAAGGCAGCAGAGGTGGTTAGAATTGCTCAAGGATTATGATATGGATATTTTGTACCATCCAGGGAAGGCGAACGTGGTAGCTGACGCTCTTAGTCAGAAATCCATGGGTAGCCTGGCTCATTTGGAAGCAGGCTAGAGGCCTTTGGCTCGGGAGGTTTATTAGTTAGCCAGTCTAGGGGTCTGTCTTCCAGCCTCAGATGAGGGGAATGTCGTGGTTCATAATGGAGCGGAGTCTTCACTTGTAGCGGAAGTCAAGGGAAAGCAATTCAGGGATCCGGCTTTGGCATAGTTGAGGGAAGCAATTTTGAATCACAAGACTTCAGCATTTTCACTCGGCAATGATGACTGTGTTTTGCGGTGCCAAGGGAGGCTATGTGTTCCGGATGTGGATAATCTTTGGGAGAGGGTTATGGTGGAGGCTCACAATTCCAGGTATTCCATACACCCAGGCTCTACGAAAATGTATCGCGATATCAAGGAGATTTATTGGTGGAATGGTATGAATAGGGGTGTGGCAGACTTTGTGGCTAGGTGTCCGAATTGTCAGCAAGTGAAGGCCGAGAACCAGAGGCCTGGTGGGTTGGCACAGTTTATGGAAATACCAACATGGAAATGGGAGATGATCAATATGGACTTTGTGGTGGGCCCCGCACTCAGCGCAAGTTCGACTCAATTTGGGTAATAGTGGATCGGCTCACGAAGTCGGCGCATTTCTTGCCAGTCAAGTCCACCGATACTGTAGAACGGTATGCTCAGTTGTATATCAAAGAAATAGTCAGGATCCATTGCACTCAAGTATATATTATCTTGGATCGAGAGGCCTAGTTCACAACTAACCTTTGGAAGAAATTTCCGCAAGGATTGGGTACGCAGGTAAATCTCAGCACAACTTTCCACCCACAGACAGACGGCCAGGCAAAGCGTACTATTTAGATGCTTGAAGACATGTTACAGGCTTGTGTATTATATTTCACGGGTAGTTGGGATGATCACTTGCCGCTTATAGAATTTTTTTACAATAACAGTTTTCATGCTAGTATTCAGATGGCCCCATTTGAGCCATTATACGGAAGGAGGTGTAGGTCGCCAATCGGATGGTTCGAGGTTGGTGAGGTGGAACTGCTAGGACCGGATCTTGTTCACCAAGCTATGGAAAAGGTTAGAGTCATTCTGGAGAGGATGAAGACTGCTCAGAGTCGCCAGAAATCCTATGCGGACGTTCGTCGAAGAGATTTGGAGTTTCAAGTAGATGATTGGGTATTCTTGAAGGTGTCTCCCATGAAGGGAGTGATGCGGTTTGGGAAGAAAAGGAAATTGAGCCCGAGGTATGTCGGGCCATATCAGATTGCTCAACGGACAGGGCATGTATCTTATAGGCTGGAATTTCCCCCTGAAATGTCATTAGTGCATCCAGTGTTTCATGTGTCCATGCTAAGGAAGGTAATTGGAGATCCATCTGCCAACGTACTAGTTGAGACCATTGAAATTAATGAAGAATTTTCATATGAAGAGGTTCCGGTTGCTATTCTTGATAGGCAAGTTCGTAGGTTGAAAAACAAAGAGGTCGCTTCGGTTAAAGTATTATGGCGGAGTCAACAAGTCGAAGAAGCCACGTGGGAAGCGGAAAATGAAATAAAAGAGAAATATCCCTATTTGTTTGAATAAGTCTAGTAGTGGTCGTGAGAACTTCCATCTCTAAGCAATTACATCCCACTCCCCTAATTATCCTAATATTGTGACTTCTCAAATTTGTACCACATTTGTAGATGTTATGAATAATTGGATCATGTGCAAATCCTTGAAATAGCTGAATTATGTGCAACTTATGTTAATAGTTGAATTATGTGCAAGTTTGTGGTGTTAAACAGACTATGTGTAGCTGGTTGAAGTAATTGAATATATACGACTTGTTGAGATAACCGAATTATGTGCAAGTTGTTGGAGTAATTGAAAATGTGTGAAATTGGTTAACAATGTGTTTCGGGGGGCTCTCTGACAAGTAGATAGGCCTAATTACCAAGAAAACTCTGGCAAAAGTTTTAGAAACTATCGGAGTTAGTGAAAGTTGGGGGTTGGCATCTTGTGTTTTCATACCCAAATGATTCCCCGATCCTCATTCGAGGACGAATGATATTAAGTGGGGAGGATGTAAAGACCCGTAATTTTTTTAACTAAAAACGATGCCCAGGTAGGCTCCCATGTTGAAGTCAAAGTACCTCGGGACTTAAAAGATATAATTTCCCATAATTGCGCAGATCTACGGTATCATATGCGTTCGCAGATCAGGTATGCGGACCGCATAGTGGTCTCATACCTGGACAATTGTTGTCCATTTCAAGGAGAACTATGCGGCCAAAAATGCGATCGCATTTTGAGAATGCGGGCCGCATAGTTTTCGCATTATTGCACCTTGATTCTTGCGGAGGGAGTTATGCGATGCACTATGCGATCGCATATTAGATATGCGGACCGCATAGTGGTCACATACCTGGGCAGCCTGCTTTCCTTTTTGGCCCAACTGAGAGCCATTTATGCGACAGGAATGCGGACCGCATAGCAGGAATGCGATCGCATTCCTGACCACATTTCCTGCTTTGGGGCTTCTAATTTCTGATTTTTAAACCCGACCCCTAGTTTAATAAAACACCCTTCCCCTTCATTTTTAACATCTATCTGACTAAAATAGAGAGAATGGAGAGTGAGTTTAGTGAGAGAAAGCATCTTCTTCATCAAATCAGTCCACCACCACTACTCAGGCCTGGAAATCTTCGAGTAGTCGTTGTCTTCTTCACCACAAGAGGTAAGTCTTCACCCTATTTCCCCAAATTCTTAGCTGTTAGTTAAGAATAAAACACACATAAGTTGGTTCTTGGGAATGAAAGGTAAGACCTCACATGCATGTGAATAGTCTTCCATAATCTAGTAAAGGGAAGCAAGTTAGAGTAGCCTTTCACTAAAAAGGGTTTAGTTGATCTAAGGGATCACATAGTGTTTGATAAAATTCCCAAATGAGTTCATGATCTCTAACTCTAAGTATAAACATGTCATCTTGTAAATTAGATTTAAGGCGTTAGAAGGTCCGGTGGTTTGAGAATAGATATTGAAGGGAAATTCCGACCCGAGGTATGTATGGCTAACTTTAATCTTTGTAGAGTCGCCTTGTTGGTGTCCGAGCATCGGCATGAATTTCTGGTTCAATTGTATTTGAATCGATTGTCCTATTGTGATGAGGTAAAGAATCGTGTTCTCTGAATGTCTTAAGTTTATTACCATGCCACCATGCTACTTGAGATTGTGAAATATGATTCTTTGTGCTTACCCTGTCATGTGCAAGACTCGTTATACGCTTGAATTTATCGGTATGAAAGAATGTGTTATTAAATGAATGAAAATGGTAATGAACTCAATTTTTGAATGTATCCTAGTGCTAAGGGCTGTGTAGTAAATGATGGAAAAGAAAGGTGAATGATTTAACTGATCTAAATGGTTATGGCGTACAATACATGACTTACTGCTTGGTAAAGGTTATTGTGCCCTTAATTTCACATGGTTGCTTGGTTGTTATGAATTTATACTCTTGATGATAGAAATACTTGTGATTTAATTATTGGTTGTGGTTGCTATCAATGTGATTGTACGGTGGGATCGGGTTGCGTGCCGCAACAGGTGAAATAAAGATGATGAGTTGAGAAGTAATAAGGGTAGAATGTGATTGTACGGTGGGATCGGGTTTGTAAAGACCCGTAAAATTTCCTGCTCAAAATAATGCCCGAATAAGTCCCCGAGTGGTTAACTCTGTGGAAATCCTTAAAACGGACCTTAATTTTATAAAAATACCCCGGATTTGAAAGAACTTAATTTTTCCAGAAATTGGGGGTTATGCGACGCACTATGCGATCGCATAACGTGTATGCGGACCGCATAGTGGTTGCATACACGGGCAGATCACTGCCCAATTGAAGGGGTGTTATGCGACGCATAATGCGATCTCATAACGTGTATGCGACGCCTAATGCGATCGCATAACGCGTATGCGGACCGCATAGTGGTCGCATACCCGGGCATAATGTTTTCATAATTAGGCCTACCTGGGGGCCATTCTGCGGTCCAATATGCGGACCGCATGTCAAGAATGCGATTGCATTCCTGACCGCATATTCGACACGGTCTTTTAATTTTCTAAATTTTTGTACCCGACCCCAGTTTCATTTAACCCCTGCCCTCTTTCATTTTAACAAGTTTTCTGAACAAATAGAGAGAAGGAGAGGAGAGTTCTTGAGAAAGGTAGTGATCCTTCCACCAAAGTAAATTTCAAGGTCTCTCAGGCCTGGCAATTCGAGTAATCCCCTTCTTCCCCATTCTAGCAGGTAAGGGTTCTCAGCCCCTTTTCTTTCTTTTCATTTAATTTTTTGATTTTTAAACAAATTGGCCTGAATTGATTCTTAGAAATATTAGCTAAGATCTTGCATGCATGTTTAATGATGGTGCTAATCTAATAAGAGGGAGTGGGTTGGGGAAAACTTCACAAAGATAGGGTCGGAAATCAAATGGGTTCACATAGTGCTTGACAAAATGCTTGAGAGAGTCCGAATTGCATGCAAGACTTCAAATTCTGAGTTGAATATGTCTAATTGTGAACTAGATTGACGGTACTAGCCGTTTCGGTGGTTGTGGGTTAAAGTTTAAAAAGGAAACTCGACTCCAGGTATGTATGGCTAACTTTAATCTTTGTAAAATCACTTGTGGTGTTTGAGCATACTGTACGTGTATTATTATGATATGTGCAACTGGTTGTCCGAACTATGTGATGTGTGAAGTGTAATACTTGTCCGTCTTTAGTTGACCACCACACTACCACGTTATGAAAAACGGTGCTAACAGGATAATAAATCCAAGAGTATGAGTGTATATGCTAAAAGCTATATAAAGAAATTATATTCTTATTGCCGAAATCTTCTGTGATTGAATTGTGAATCGTCATCGTTGGCCTGAGGTTTAATTGTAAGGTGGGATCGGGTTGCGCGCCGCAACAGGGGAGATAAGGGTGATATGTAAGAAATGATAAGGGTGTGATTGTAATTGTAAGGTAGGATCGGGTTGCGCGCCGCAACAATTGTCAGGTGGGATCGGGTTGCACGCCGCAACAGGAGGAATAAGGGTGAGATATGAGGAGGGACAAGGATGGAATTGAAATTATGATTTTTGATAAAGTGAAAATTGTGGAACTTCCATTGTATATCTTTCTATGTCTTGTGCAGTAATTGTGTGACTCTCTGTCTGTCTCTTGCCTGTGCATTATTGAGTTTACTAGAGTAAAGTTTGTTCATGCATACCAGTACAATTCAAATGTACTGACGTCCCTTTTGCCGGGGGCGCTACATTCTTGTGATGATTGTAGGTGGTTCCATAGCAGGTACTTCAACACACCAACAGTAGTGCCTCCTCTTCGTCCTGTTAGCGGTTTTGGTGAGCCCCTCTTCTCTCGTGGCCTAGTGTGGCTCATGCCATCTTTCCTCCCGGATTCTTATTTTGGTACTTGTGTAAGGTTTAGTCGGAGCCTTGTTACCGGCAAGTATTGTATAACTCCATTGTACTCTTAGAGGCTCAGTAGACACAATGTGGGTAGTGTACATATGTATTTTGGGTAGGTGATGGTACGGTTCGGAATCGTGATCCACGCTGGAAAATATTTTATGTATTTTGTAAGTATTTAGTATCATATGTTGGTAATGATAAGAAGTAGAAATGAATCCAAGTTGTAAGTTTATGATTAAGTCTAAATGGCTATTTCACATGAATAATGTATATTGAAATCACGGGGTGACGCGTGGGGTGGGAAAGGCAATTCCAGGTCTGCTTGACCGGGGTCCTCTGGTTGAGTGTCGGTCGTGTCCCTCGGTTTTGGGGCGTGACAAACTTGGTATCAGAGCCTAAGGTTTAAATAGAGTCCTAGGATGTCTCGGAGCCGTGTCTAGTAGAGCGCTTCTTATCGGTGTGTTGTCGACCACATTGATAATTAGGGGGCTACACGGACATTTAGGAAAATACTCTTTTCATTGTTATTCTATATCGTGCGGTGAAGTGGAGAGTGAAAATGTCCTTGCCTAATTCGTGCTTTGTTTCGAATTTTTTCCCAGCAATGGCACCAAAGAAGAGAGCTCGACTCGGCCTTGAGGCCAATGCCACCCCAAGTGGGACTATGAATCATGTACCTGGTAGTGCGGGTGAGAGTGACTCCCCGGCCTTGAATTTGCCGGACCCTTCTAATCCGGATCAAAGCATTCCTATTCCTGCGGCGGCGGAGGGTGCTGCAACCCTTCCCGACGACATTCCTGATCCCTCTACAGTTCCAGATTCCGGTCCCGGTACGTCCGAGGGGGACCTCAGAGGAGCTATTCATATGTTAACTCAATTGGTGGCCTCTCAGGCCCAAAGGTCTCATGCTACCCCTGCGTCCTCCAGCGGACAGGGAGATTCCGCCGGCTCCAGAGTCAACCAGTTTCTGCAATTGGCCCCTCCAGAGTTCTCAGGTATGGAGCCAGAGGCTGATCCACAGGATTTTCTTGATGAGATGTGCAAGACCCTTCGGGTGATGAAGGCT
>ML263092.1:0-13983 GCA_005239495.1 Nicotiana undulata
CGGTTCAACCGAGAAAAGGCGAGCTGAAGCTATTCTTGATGACCGGGTAATTCATGCCTCCAGTAAGGATCACTAAGAGTTCTTGATAAAATGGCAAGGGTGTGATGCAGAGGAGAACACTTGGGAGATGTGAAAAAACCTCAAAGCCTACAAGAGCCTCATTGAAGATTATTTGGGGAGCAAGGCGCCGAGGACGTCGCCAACTCGGGTGGGGGATAATGTCATGGGCGGCTTTCCATCCATGACCCATGACCCCTTTGACGCGCCCCGTGGCGTCCTAGCAAGCCTCCCAACGCCTAGTGCCACGGACGGCCCCGTGGTCTTGGCCGCTCCAAGTGACAAGCGCGCAGGTGCCTCTGTCGCCCCACCAATTTCCCTCGCTAGCGCCCAGCCGCAAGCAGCTGCCAACAGCACCGCGCGCATAGACAATGCCGTGCGCGCAGATCATGATGCCGGAGACCAAGTTGCTGCCAACGGACCTGTTTCTACCTTTGTAGAAAACTAAGTCCTTTTCTTTGTAATTATAGACTAGCTTTATTCCATGTACTTCCATTATGTTTCTCTAGTGTAGTTTAGTCTACTCATGTAATTTGGGTTTATTTTTTTAAAGCATTATTAGGGGTATCAAGCATTCAAAACTTTCAAGCAAGCAAATCCCTGTACTGGTGTCTCTACCCCTCGACACCGCATTTCNAATAGCTTTCATTATTGCAATCCAACTTTCATCATTTCAAACATCATTACTGTTCTCTCAATTGTTGGCATTGGTTTTCCCACACGGCACTGACAATCTAGTCTAGCGTGTGGCGGAGACCTCATTTGGCGGACAGCAACCACCCTGACATCGGTTGCTTAGCCTTACGTCGCCCTTCCAAAGCATCTCAGGAAGGCGCCGCGTAACAGTCATAATACATAAAATGAAGTAACTCAAGGTCTCAAACCGCCGAACGACATGCTAGAGCTTAAAACGATCAATCGAGTTGTTACAATAAACTTACCAGTTTTGGTGATATAATCTTTTATTTTTTTGTTTTAATTTTTTAACTATATATAGGTACATGAGAAGAGAAAACGGGGGAGAAGATTACAAAGTGGGAAATCATATCCTGACCAATAACATGAAAGTTGAGGTAGCCAACAAAATGAACTACCACGGGCTCGTTTGGTACGAGGGATAAGGGACCCTGAGATTAAAATTGAGATGAGTTTATCCTATATTTGGTTGGGATAAAATCATAGTATAACTAATCGCAAAATTAGTTATCATAAGATTGTAATATTTTGTTATCCCTTTGCGAGGGTGAGATAACTAACTCCAGGATTAGTTATCATAAGATTGTAATATTTTTTTATCCCTTTGGGAGGGTGAGAATAATTAATTCCGAGACAATTAATCATGAAATAATTTATTTTCTAACCAAACTACCCCTAAGATTCCTCGTGAGTGATAGGATACAATCTTGATATATTTGAGATTATTTTTTTAATCATAGTCAAACACGTTTTCTTGTCTTCAATTGTTTCGAAAATGTATTTTCTTTATACTTAGAGACTTTGTTATGAATAACAAATCCTTTGTGCCGATAATTTTGTGCATTTTCAAAATACCTAGGTGTTTGACCAAAAAGTGTTAAGTCCTTTTGTTAAACCAAATTGAATAATGAGGTAGAGGATAAATCCTAGCCGAGGACAATTAATTCTAGATCGAAGATCATAAGCGGGAATAAGTTAACACGGTTGAACCTAAAAATCGATTGTAATCTCGATTGAATTCCGTGATACAAGAAGAGATAATAATTTGGATAATATCAAATAGTAATGCAAAGTAAAAGAAGGGAAAAGTTCACCAATCCATGGGCGAGATTTATTCGGTAAGATTGATTTACAGATGAACATCAGGGTTCTGGGTTTTTTCTCTCTTGCGAGTGATATGTGTGTGTGTTTGAACCAGTCCCCCCTTACTTCCCTCTCTCTTCTAGTATTTATACAAAACACTTTTATTTACCCAACGGTCCTTAACCAGAGTGCCTAAGTCCTTTGATCATCCTTTAGAATTATCCTCTGAGACATTGAAGTGTCTAATTCGCCGTGCGGGCCTTTAGTTAGTCCCTCCGCTTGTCGAGGTCGCCTTTAGTCGAGCTCGATGGGCGGACCTATCCAGTTTGAGAGTAGAGAAATCTGAGCATCTTGGTCGAGGGGAGAACACTTCATGGCGAGGTGACGATGTAATGCTTGAGGGACGTACCAGACCGTTACGTCAGTTTGAAATGACATTATTTCGTCATGCGTCATTATGGTGCACGTTTCCTGTGCCTCTTTCGTTTTTAAGTTAATGTGGCGGCGTTTGAATTTCCCGCTCAGGGTGCCTGTATTCATATAAATAGGGGAGAATTTCTCGTTTGGGTGTTGTGTTTCCCAATCGTTCAAAAAATCCCAGACTTTTTCTTCTTCTTCTACAGATTCTTACATTTCCATCTCTTTTCTGGTAAATTTTCTTGTCGTTGCTACCCTCTTCTCCTTATCATTCCCGATCTATGCAACCAAAGAAGAGATGTGTAGTGCATCCTCTAACTTAGACAGAGATGTCGGTGCCCTCGCGCCGGAAACTGATATACCTTCTCACGAAGAAGGGGCATCTATGGTGGAAAATGAGAATTTTCCCACTGTGGACAAGATAGTCCCGCGCTTGGGGAAGGCCAGGACCGATTTCAAGAACCCTCTCGATGACGAGCTCAAACTCGTAATTTCCGAAATGGATGTCGCGACGCTTACTGCACTTGAGGCTAAATGGAGGATCCCTGACCATGTCAAACTTGTTCCAGCGGGTAGCGACATCGTGCAGTTACACTGCCCAGGATATTGCGCGTTTTATGCATACCCGTTCGTCATCGGGTACACACTTCCCCTTCCTTCCTTGGCGGAGGACGTTTGCCACGACTATGAGGTGTTGTTGACACAACTCTCTCCGTACATATACAAGCTCTTCCTCATGCTCATCAAGTACGCGCAGCTGGATGGTCGAGGGATTTCTCTCCATCATCTGCTTCACCTCTTCCTTTATAGGGGTACGATGATACATCTTCGTCACCGAGGGACCAAGGTCTTGGTGGTGATGATGGACGATAAGACCAATCAACGCTTTTAGGAGAACTTCTTCTATGTGAGGACGGATCACGTGGTGTTGAACCCTAACGGGTTTCCTGAGGAGTGGAATTACCCCCGTAAGTTTTTTTCCTTTCTTTTTTGAAACTGGTTGTTCGTCACTCTCTTCTGGTGATCTGATCATTTTTTTTATTTTGCAGCCGAGAAGGAACCTCCTCCGCTAGTTGTTGGTATCCGTGAGTGGGTGAGCTAGGTTTTGCCTCACACGATGTGGGATTCGTGAATGGTCGCCGATCCACATGAGATTCGGGCACATGCCTTCTGTCGGTAAGTCATCTCGTCTTGACCTTATCCACTTCGCCCTTCGTTCCGTATTTTCTATTTTCCTATATACGCTTTGGGTTAAGCTTCTCTCGTTGGAAGGTCGGAGGGCTACGAGGAGGGCGCGGGCTCCCATTCCTACATTTCGTCAGTCGAGTTCCTCGGACGGACTTGCACCAATGGCTGCTTCAAGTGAGAGCGTTCAAGTCGCTTCTACCTCACAGATTACGGCCACACTCGAGACCGGTCGTCTGGAGGATGCTCCCCTAGCGGAGGTTGTGGTTCCTGTAGTTTATTTGGTAGATAAATCGCCTCAGGGAGATAGCGAAGAGGCTCTATTAAAGAGGCGGAGGATAATGGCTGACGGGGTGCCCCGGTCTGGGGGGTCTTCGAGGGGCGATCCCGTGTTGGCGGTATCTGAACCTGGCGGTGATGCTGATTATAACGAGAAGGTGGTGCCCGTCTCGGGCATGGGGAGGCTACCGTGGTAGGAGGGTAGAGTTCGGAGGCTGCAACGATCATTTCGAGCAGTCTGTTGACTTCTCAGCAGACCCGTGCTCCCTCTTTGGCCAATGAGAGGGCGAAGGGCGTGGTTATAGATGACTATGAATCCGGTTCGGACATTGATCCCGAGGATATGAGAATTTTTTTAGGAGGGGTTTACCCGGGTCGAGATGAGAGCGGATGGTTCCTCTCACGTGATTAAGATTCTTGAGGATTACGACTTGTGGGAGGAAACGATGAGCTTGGTTCCCCAATTCTCCCTTCTTTGTTCCGCTGCCGAGAGCAGGTCCCTCCAGGAGATCATCGATGCTGGCAGTCGCGAGGTGTAGCCGGGATGGCTTTGAGGGTGAGTTCTTTTATTGTTTTCTTCGTTTCACGCTTTCTTCTTTTGTTGACCCTTTTTTTTTCTTCTCTATTTCTTCTTCTGACGTTTATCCTGGAGATTGAGAGTTCCCGTCGTGAGGAGCAACGGGCTGCCACATTTCAGAAGATGGCTTGGAAGTACCGCCGGTATCCCGACAAGTGCCGCGAGATGCATGCGCGGCTCAGGGCGGGTGGAAACCTTCAATCCTTTATGGAGGAGTTGGAGCGGAAGGATGAGGACTTGATGCGGTCCGTTGGCAGATGCAGCGAGCTCGAGGGGTTTCTTAGGAAAAAGAAGAAGAGCTCGAGGTGGGCAAGGGGGTTGCGGCTAAGTGCGTTTATCTTCAGATGAAGGTGGTGTCCATGCGGGTGGAGCTTGAGCAAAGTGCTACTAGAGTCGTTGGTCTAAGCGTTGAATAAGTGGAGAAGGTGACCGAGTTGGAACAGAAGGCGACCGAGCTGGAGAGGACTGTGGGAGCCCGGGTAGAGGCCTTGGCGAGGGCAGCGGCATTGGAAGATTCTACCCACGTTCTCAAGTCTGAGAGAGCAATTGAGACAAAAATTGCCGCTATGAGGGAGGCGCAGATTGACGAGCAAATTGACGGGCTCGAGGGAGATGTCTCAAACCTGGGTGATCAAGTTGTTGCTCTTGAGGCTGAGAAGGCACGGTTGTTGGCTGCAACTCTTCCTCTTGCGTCCGCTTCTGTTGACGTTCCTTGCCCTTTGTATGAGATGTGGATCCGCGCTGAGGCTCAGCGGGGAACGTTCCCGAAGCTGCCTTCAAAGAAGTTCGTGGCAAAGCGTGTGAGACCCGGCTTGCTTGCGATTATGACCTCGCGACACCGGAGGCCGGTGAGGATGATGAGGATGAAGACGTGCTTACTTTTGATGATGGACATGCTGATGGAGAGGGCGACAGTGGAGGCAAAGGTGGTGAGCCAAGTGGGGAGGAGGGTGACGACGTGGATGGAGATGATGCTGAGTGAAGCCTTTGTACTTAATCTTTCCTTCAGTACTTAGTTTTTCTATACTTAGTTTTCAGTTGTTTTTTTTTTGTTGGTGGGGGCTTCTTTTTTGCCCTTTGTAAGACGCAAATTTTTCTTCGGGTGGAACAATTGATTTATCGTTGGTTGTATGTCTTTGGCTTTTCTTTATGAAAAGATTTTTGGATTTTCTTGCGATGAGTCCCTGCCTTTCAATTGCGAATTCGAGCAACATCGAATTTTACTTGTTAATTCGAGCAAGGTCGAATTTTGACTTGCAATAATTCGAGCGAGGTCGGATTTGACTTGTTAATTCGAGTGAGATAGAATTTGAATTTCAATTGGTGATGGCCGAGGGCAGGGGGCTGTATAGGCGTGAATTCGAACGAGGTCGAGTATAACTCACATTTAATTCGAGCGAGGTCAAGTATAGCTCGCAATTAATTCGAGCGAGGTCGAGATTAACTCCTTTTAATTTGTGATGGCCGGGGCCGCATGGGCATGAATTCGAGCGAGGTCGAGATTAACTCCTTTTAATTTGTGATGGACGGCGGCCGCATGGGCGTGAATTCGAGCGAGGTCGAATTTGACTTGTCATTGATTCGAGCGAGGTCAGATTTGTCATTGATTCGAGCGAGGTCGAATTTGACTTGTTAATTCGAGCGACGTCGAATTTGACTTGTCATTGATTCGAGCGAGGTCGAATTTGACTTGTTAATTCGAGCTAGGTTGAATTTGACTTGTCATTGATTCGAGTGAGTTTGAATTTGTCATTGATTCGAGCGAGGTCAAATTTGACTTTTGATTGATTCGAGCGAGGTTGAGTTTGTATCTTCTGATTGATGATGGTCGGGGCCGCACGAGTGTGAATTCGAGCGAGGTCGAATATAACCCGTAATGAATTCGAGTGAGGTCGAATATATTTCCCGTGTTGGCGTGATGTGTAAACTTGGTGGAGTTACGTAAGAACGTCGCATGATGCCTCGCTTACTCATTTGTTGGGGTATATTACATGTTGTTGCATGGCCTATACATACGTTCGAGGAGTCATAGTCTATCTAGTCCCTTCATTGCTCGGTCTGGAGAGGTAGTTGGTAGGTCGGGCGATAGTGTCTCGCTCAAGCTTTCGGACACCCTAATGTGTGCACGAGATTGGATTTTGATTGTTGTGTCGACGTAGGGTTGCTTTGGCGAGTGCGTGGGTGAGTTTCACGCACTTGTGTTCTGTCTGTGTATGTTGGAGAGACTCATATGTTTTCTGTGCTGGTGACTCAGTCCCAGTCTATACGGACTTTTTCGTTATGGCATTAAGTATAAACTTATTGGGGGGACTTCGCTCGACCGTTGCCTGCAAGATGATATCACGTGGAGCATTTTCTTAACGGGCTACTTTGATGGCATTTGTTCCCTGTTCGCATATCCGGGAGGATGCCCCTATTCCTGTCCCACTCTAAAAAGAAATAACAAGTTAAAGCCAAATAAAATCGTTTGTTACCTCGACTGATTGGTCGATGAGTGGGAGAGAGTGTCCATGTTCTCTTCGTGGGTTCCTTCTTCGCTACTTGGGTCTGGGAAGTTCTTTCGACCTGGTTGGCAATGAACTGAGAGATGCGCCGTGGAACGGCTCGTCTGCTTCATACTTGAGTGATAGCTCCAAATTCGATCTCAGCCTCGTGCTTAGCCTTGTCGTCAGTCAAACCTGGGCCCCTCACGGACTGACGACTCACTTCGTCCGTTTGGCTCTCGAGTTTGAGTCCCAGTTTGACCCAGTCCCGGGTGCACAAAGACAATAGAAACGTAAGTCATACCCCAAACATACATGCGGGGCAAGTTTATCATTTCAGAGAATTACACAACATGCGTAATTCCATATTACGAGAGAGAAGGCAGTATGCGTAAGGTATAGATGGTATCTAGTGTTAATATGGCAGTAGGATTGCGGACACGCTTGGTGCATAATGGTCGTAGTCTTAATATGACGACTTGCACTCACAATGCACCAGAACTGCTACTACGGCACAATGTACTTTTTGTATATAAATCAAACATAACTCCGATTTCACGCAAGGATCTAACCTTAGTTGGTTTGGTGGTTTCAAGGGCTTGCCTGTGAGTTTCTCAAGTCTGCGTGCGAAATGAAAGGGTGAAACTACCACGAACGGGAAAGAGAGCTAGGACCGAATTTAGATCTGGAGGAAACTAAGACTTTGGCTAGATATTCCCCACAGACGATGCCAAATTATTTGACCAAAAAATGTTAAGTCCTTTTGTTAAACTAAATTGAATAATGAGGTAGAGGATAAATCCTAGCCGAAGATAATTAATTCTAGATCGAAGATCATAAGCGGGAATAAGTTAACACGGTTGAACCTAAAAATCGGTTGTAATCTCGACTGAGTTACGTGATACAAGAAGAGATAATAATTTAAATAATATCAAATAATAAAAGAAGGAAAAGTTCACCAATCCATCGGCGAGATTTATTCGGTAAGATTGATTTATAGATGAACATCAGGGTTCTGGGTTTTTTCTCTCTTGCGAGTGATATGTGTGTGTGCTTGAACCAGTCCTCCTTTACTTCACTCTCTCTCCTAATATTTATACAAAACACTTTCATTTATCCGACGGTCCTTAACCAGAGTGTCTAAGTCCTTTGATCATCCTTTAGAATAATCTTCTGAGACATTGAAGTGTCTAATTCGCCATGCGGACCTTTTGAATGTTTGACCTCGACCATAGCTGAATCACTTCGCCGATGTATTGTTTCATACATATAACTTCGGCTTGCTCGACCCCTGGTCGTCCATTCTCAAATAAACTTCTTTTAATCAGATTTTGACCAATACACTAGGGTTTATTTCAAACATGGTCACTAAACTTTACTTGTCGTATAGTAAAAGCACAACATTATTTGTTATCTCAGCAAAATCTCAAAATTTTACCTATTATATAGTAAAGTCATGAAACAATTTGTAGTCATATCAAAGTCACTTTACGTGTTGTATCTATAAAGTCACAATCTAATTTTTGTCTCATTACAATCACTTAATTATATGTTAGTTGTTTAAAAATTACAACTTACTAGAAAATTAAATTTAAATACGAAAAAGTGCAGCCATCTATATATGTGTTTATTTTTATCTTTTACTTTAATATTTCTTTACGTATTATAGCTTAAAATATGGGATATGTCAAGCTGGATTAACAAATTAAATAGATTTGATTACACGTTATAATCGGGGGAAGTGCACAGTTAGCCACTAATAACATATGTATTTACTTTTAAGCCATTGTTTAAAATGTCTTTAGTCTTTAGTCACTGCTTTAATAAACTTTAACTGTCCGGATGAAAATACCCTTCTGCTCATGTCCTTAACTTTTGAACTTAACTTCAGGACTTCAGGACTATATGTCCTTAAATTTTGAACTTGTAACTTAGTTCAGGACCAAGTGTCCTTAACTTTTGAACTTTGAACTCAAACTTCAGGACCAAGTGTCCTTAACTTTTGTACTTGTAAGTTAAAGTTGAGGAACAAGTGTCCTTAACTTTTGAACTTGTAAGTCTAAGTTAAGGACCTATTGTCCTTAACTTTTGAACTTGTAACTGTAAGTTAAGGACTGCATGTCTTTAACTTTTGTACTTGTTAGTCTAAGTTCAGGACAAAGTGTCCTTAAGTTTTGAACTTGTAAGTCTAAGTTCAGGACCTATTGTCCTTAACTTTTGAACTTGGAACTCAAACTTCAGGACCAAGTGTTCTTAACTTTTGAACTTGTAAGTCTAAGTTAAGGACATATTGTCCTTAACTTTTGAATTTGTAACTGTAAGTTAAGGACTGCCTGCAGTGGCGAAGCCAGAAATAATTCAAAGGGTGTTCAAACTGTAAATAACTAAAAAATGATTCCCAACAAAGGGTGTTCAATATATATTTTATACATCCAAAATTAATATTTTACTTTTATACACAGTGTAATTTTTTGTAATATTTCGGTGAAGGGTGGTCAGTTGACCACCCTTTGTTATAGGTGGCTTCTCCCCTGACTGCTTGTCCTTAACTTTTGAACTTGTAAGTCTAAGTTTAGGACTTATTGTCCTTAACTTTTGAACTTGTAACTGTAAGTTAAGGACAGCCTGTCCTTAACTTTTGAACTTGTAACTGTAAGTTAAGAACTGTCTGTCCTTAACTTTTGAACTTGTAACTATAAGTTAAGGACTCTCTGTCCTTAACTTTTGAACTTGTAACTCTAAGTTCAGGACTTCAGGACTACATGTTCTTAACTTTTGAACTTAACTTTAGGACTTCAGGACTACATGTCCTTAACTTTTGAACTTGTAACTCTAAGTTCAAGACTTAGGACTACATGTCCTTAACTTTTGAACTTGGAACTCTAAGTTCAGGACTACATGTCCTTAACTTTTGAACATTTACATATTACAAGAAACACTTTCTCCCCACCAATTTTCCCAACGTCTAGAGAAACAAATACTAAAAAGCATACTAAAAGTTGTCGACTAAGCTCCCTCTTTAGTCAATGTTATCACATCAAGCATCACCACTAATTTCTAGTTTTCAAGATACTAATAAAAGCAAATTAAAATCTAAGGATTTTTATATGATTCTTACATTTACCAAAGGATGAAAAATGCAGGAGATGTCGGTAGGTTTCCAACCATTGTATATATAATCTATTTCTCGGAATAGTTTTGAAATGGAGCTAAATCGGGTCTATGCATACATTTGACACTATGCTACTCTCAACGAGAAGAAAAGCGTATTTCTGTTTGGGAATGAATGGATAACACTGTCTTTTCATATTAATTTTAATAGACTAACGACTACTTTTGCTCAGCATTAAAAATACTAAAATACTGGATAAAAAGTAAATATCACTTTATAATGTGGCTATCCAGCACAATTTTTACTTATAATCCAGTGCCAAGATTTTGATTTGGTACCAAGCGACCCTAATAGGGGAATTTGCATCTATACCCGCTTTTTGTGTCACGTTTTAACTTGTGCCCACTTTTCAAAAAAAATTTGCAAGTGTCACACCTCCTTTTTCCCAAGGGAAGCGGGAGTTTTTCCAATTTAAGTGACATAATCGAAATAGGATTCTTTAATTTATTTCAGAGTCGCCACTTGGAATAATTTATGGTGTCCCAAGTCACCGATTTATTTGAAAATCCCAAATCGAGGAAAAGTTGACTCTGTGTTAAAGTCTGCGAGCCAGAACTCCGGGTAAGGAATTATGTTAACCCGGGAGAAGGTGTTAAGCATTCCCGAGTTCCGTGGTTCTAGCAAGGTCTCTTAATGATTAAACTTGGCCTAAATTAATTACTGTTTTCGTACCTATGTGCATTTTATATCTTTACCGCTTCTATTATCCTTTTGTATTCAAAGAGTTATTTTAAGACGGTCCACGTATGCGTAAACCCGTAGAGTTTAAAGTGTGTCTAAAATCATGTCACGCGAACGTGTGCACAATTCCCGACACTGAACTCATTTAACAAGATAAATAAAGTGCGCAAGCGTATATTTTTATTTTGTTGTAAAAAAGAAAACAGAATCACGTCACGCGAGCATGTACGTGATTCCGATAATAATTTAAAAATCTGTTCCTAAAGGTATCTCTACGAGTGTTCATTTTAACCTTTATTGTGTCACGTAAACATGTACACAATTTTAAATATTTTATTATTATTAAGATTGTTTGGCCGAAGTTGCGTGACCGCATACCTCGGTTTATTTTGGTATCGTAGCTATGTCACATGTACGTGTAAATAATTTATGACACTTTATTATTATTAAGATTGTTTGGCCGAAGTTGCGTGACCGCATACCTCGGTTTATTTTGGTATCGTAGCTATGTCACATGTACGTGTAAATAATTTATGACACTTTATTATTATTAAGATTGTTTTATCCAAATAGCGCGAACGCGTACTTTTATTTACTTATGAAAAATCATAATTATGTCACGCGACATAACCATGATGACCGATTAGCACCCGCCTAAAGCATTCTGAAGTATTTGGAATATTTGATATCAATAACCAAATCGTTAATTATTGTAGAAATTGGGTTTAGGATATGGAGTTAACATATTTGGCCTTTCTTACCTGCTATTCAGACTAAATATTAGATGGCCTAATTAATTTGAAGCCTTTCTCATAGCCCCATGAATAAAGGGAATAATGAATGTCTTAATCTAATGTCTTAACAAAATAGTCCAAACATGGGCATGAGAAATGCTTAAGACCAATATTAATTAAAGCTTGAATAAAGTCAACCAAAACCTCATTAATCCATGTAAACCCTCAGGAATCAGTTGTCCCTATGAATTGACGATATTAAAGTAACAAAACCTTTAAAAAAAACTTTATTCACTGAACTAAAACTAAACAAACAAACAAGGAGACATAATATATTTTTAAAATAAACAATCACACAAACACTTATGAAAAGACAACAAAATATTCTGCTAGTAATAATTTAGCCAAAGATAAGAGAAAAGGAATGTATTTGAATAATACATGAAAAATCAGATGAAAAAGTTAACGAGATCAGACCTTTTGCCGATGAGAAATATTCTTCAATACACGAGCAAAGAAAATCGTGAATTCTCGCACCAAGTGGACCACAAATCAAAACGGCACCGGAAAACTCTAACCCGACTCCAAATTCGAACTAAAAGAGGAGATTTGGTTGCTTTGGACTGTTCGTTTTAGAGCAATTTTTGGGCTGATTTCGGCTGTCTTTGGGTGTTGATTTCGCTGGAAGTTTGGCCAGTTTTAATGGTTGCTTGGGGCTGGTTTCAATGGCTAAAACAATGTTGTTTGGGGCTAATTTCAATGGTTGAAACAGTGAAGGTTTGGATGGTTGTTGCTGAATTTTTCAAGAGGAATTGATGTTGTCCTTTTTGCTTCTCTGCGTATGTTTTTTCCTCTTTAAGGTTTGTGTATTATTTATAGATATGTGAGTTAATGGTGAAATGAGTGGGGTTAGAGGCGTGGGGGAGTAGGTGAGGGGGTTGAGAGACGTGAGGGTGTGGGCGTGGGCGTGGGAGTTTGGCTAAAAAATTGGGATTGTTATAAGATTAGTTAGCTAATTTTAAAAAATCAGATTTTAGATAAAGTTTGTTATCAACAAACTTTATCCTAACGTTAGCTTCAAAGTATTTTTATTATTTTATTTTTATTATTTTTGCTTTTCTTTAGTTTTTTTTTTTTTAAACTTCTTTTTTTTTGTTGTTTTTTTTTTCTTTTCTAACTCTTAGATAAAAGATGGTAAAGTGTGTGTGTATATATATATATATATATATAGACTTAAAGAAAACTATAAAAATAAAAAACTCAATATTTACACTATAGTTTAAATTATACAAAGAAAAATATAATAGTTTACTTATTAAAATTCTAATTAAAAGATACTCCATATATATACACTTTAAGAATGTGAGTATTATTATTATTTATTTATTTACTTTAATTAAATTAAATCTACGAAGTGTAAGATAAAAACTTAAAACATCAATATTAGGCCTAAAAGGAATATCTACACTAAAATAGTATAACATTCGAGTGTGGTCAAAAATTAGTTGTTCACAGCAAGTGTACCCGCTTTTTCGCATAACTTCAGCATACGGGGCTGAAGTAGCAAAGGCAATCGCGCAAAACTTCAGCATTCTAGTAGACGGACCTGAAGTAGCAAGTGTGCTGAACCAAGTGTGCTGAAGTTTTTGTTTGTAATTGATGAACTTAAGCATAGTAACTGAAGTTTTGTTCTTTATTTGCTGAAATTTTTGTTTGTAATTGCTGAAGTTTTTGTTTTTGTAACTGGCGAACTTCAGCTCTAGAGCTGAAGTTTTTGTTTTTGTAACTGGCGAATTTCAGTTCTAGAGCTGAAGTTTTTGTTTTTCTAACTGGCGAAGTTTTTGTTTTGTAACTGGCGAACTTCAGCTCTAGAGCTGATGTTTTTGTTTTGTAACTGACGAATTTCAGCTATAGAGCTGAAGTTTTTGTTTTTGTAACTGTCGAACTTCAGCTCTAGAGCTGAAGTTTTTGTTTTGTAACTAGCGAACTTCAGCTCTAGAGCTGAAGTTTTTGTTTTGTAACTAGCGAACTTCAGCTCTAGAGCTGAAGTTTTTGTTAATAGGCGGAGGAAATTTGCGGAGACTCCATTTGCGCAAAATTTACGAACACTAGAAAGCGGGAAGTAATTTCATCAATTGCACAAGAATGTCCATTTATGAATAGCAGAAAGACCTCCAGTCCATTCATAAATGCAGAAATCCAGGAAGATAACGAAGGAATTGTCACACCTCCTTTTTCACTACCCCCGTGTTAATGAAGGGGTAATAAGGAAGTTTTTCCCCTTAAAGTGACATTATTCACATTTGGGATTTATTTTAGTTTTCAAAGTCGCCACCCGGATTTTTGACGATGCTCCGGGACACCGTTTTATTTTGAGAATCCCAAACCGAGGAAATTGGACTCTATTTTAATTTGTCTGCGACCAAAAATTTCTGTTAACCGGGGAGAAGGTGTTAGGCACTCCCGATGTCACGACCCAGAATCCTGATCCAGGTCGTGATGGCGCCCAACGACGGGGTTAGGTAAGACAACGTAAACTTTACTAAGTGCTTCTCCTTACTTGATTCAATTATTCACCCATTTACCGAATTTAACAAGTTAAATTCATGATATCGAAAG
>ML263093.1:1675-46361 GCA_005239495.1 Nicotiana undulata
GGGTGAGGTTGTGGTGGCGAATAAATCTCTGAGCTATAGTTTATCTCCACAGACTGTGGCGAAGCCAGGAAATTTAATAAGCCAGTGGACTATGCAAGGGTGTTCAAAATAATCAATAACAAACAATATTTTACCTTATACGTAGTATAATATTTCGGCGAAGGGTGGTCAGTTGACCACCCTTGACCATATGTACCTTTGCCCCTGTCCACAGTGGACCACAATGTCATGTTAAATTGCCACTTACAATGGAGTACGATAGATTGGTATCGTTGTTATGTAATAAAATGAGTGTGAGGAAACGTTCGGTGAACCTTAAAGTAACCGGAAGATATTCGTATTCCGTCACTCCGCAAGAGGTTTCTTGTTACGCTGAGTTTAACATCGACGATGATGAAACTTTGAGAGATTTTTTGAGGACTTCGGATGAATACCGACAATATCTTGTGATAAAAATGTTGGAAATGTCCGTCAAGGTTGAAGACGTTCGCAATAATGAGTTTGTGCATAGTAGGGATAACCCTCAGTCATCGGGTGGTTATTCTGGAGCAGTTTTTGCCGGACAGGTTCCGGCTGAAAGAGTTTGCCCTGATTTAAACTTATCACTACCGGCGAATGAGGATCGAGGAAATAATTTCTCTCCTGCTTTACATAATCCACAAGACGAGTGGTAAACTTCAATTTTTATTTGTGTTAGGATGTATATTTTCGTTGTATTGAATTTGTATTAACGCTCATATATTCCACAGGGGGCACTGGCCATATATGAATTTTACAATTTATGAACCAACACCAAGTTGGAATATGCCTAGTTTTGGTGTGTTGGATCATGGTGGTCCATCAGGGAGTCATCACCAACAGGAAAATGTCCATCATGGAATGTCAACACATTACAACTTGTAAGTGAAGTGATACAACTATGTGGAAAGTATATATTAATTTCAGTAGTTTATTATTTTGTTGTTTGTGCAGTGAAAACGAGCAAGTTGAACCACTTGTCCTCACTCAATTTCCCGACGATGACATATTAAATCGGGATCTGGCAGATGCACAGAGTGAGAAAGATAACAGTGATTATGATAACAATGTCGATGATTCCGGAGACGACACACCCTTCCCTCGTGAGGATGGTGATGAGGAGGAAGAGAATGAAGGACCTGATTTGATGAGAGAGTATTATCCACCCCCCGTTAGACCAAGAGTGTACGAGTTCCAAGTGTCGTTTCATTCAAGGAATAATCCCTACCTTGATAACTTGCCAAGTATGCCGGATGTGTATGCTCTCACAAGGGATTTTGATAAAATTCGGACAATAGTGTGGGATGAAAACACATTAAAAATAACTAATATGCATTATTATACGTGTTTCGACATAAACTAAATCGGAACACCTCGATTAATATTTTTCATAAAGTTGATGAACTAAAAATTTGAGCCCGAAAAAAGCAAACCACAATAATAGAAGGCTTGGCTAGGATGTGGGACCTACTATCTTATCTTTAAGTGTGACGGGTAGGGTCCACTACAATAGTTTTGGATGAAATTTGGGGGGAAGGGGGGGACCGTTCTATTTTTTAAAAAATAGGGGAGGGGACCGGTTCGATGATCGTGGGGAAGAAGAGGGGGGGACCTTTTTATCTATGTATAGCGGTATATAACAACGCTACACATATAGCGCTTTTATATACCGCGTTGTGCATATCTGTCTTATCATATATATATAACACTCTTTTAAAGAGCGTTATACTTTAACGTCCAAAACTTTGTTAAAGTATAGCGCTCTTTAAAAGAACGTTATACATAGAAAGGTAACTCTTTTTTTAACACATTTCTGTTACATGTGTCAAAAAGAACCACAAATGAGTTATGGACTCTTCAAATTGGGGTTTGGGAAATTGACTTGTATGGGAATATTGTGATTTTTTAGAATCTAGTAATGTTAGATAAAAAGACGTGAAAGTGATAAAAAGAGGGAAACAAATAAGAAAAATAAGAGAAACCCACTTCTCTTTCTCTTGTTTGGTTGAAGGAGAACATACATAATTGGAGAGAAATTTATTTTTCTCTTGCTTGGATACAATAAATGAAAGTGATAATAAAAATTTTGATCCGAATCATAAGAGAATAAAGCATTGAAGAAATGGTGAAGTTATCTCTTTATGAGTTATCACGGGTTCGAATCGTGGTATTAGCTATTAATGCTTGCATTAGGATAAGCTGTCCACATCACACCCCTTGCAGTGCGGTCTTTATCGGACCCTATGTGAACGCAGGATGCTTTATGTCACGGGTTCGAGCAGTTAATAGCCCGAACATGTGTTTCCCAACGATACAACAAATATATTTTCTGGTTTTCGAGATAATCATGACCACGATTTTTGTCGTCTATCACTTCTATGCAACTCATAATTTTTACTTCTTTACTCGCGCAAGATTCAAAAGTCTTCCATCTTCTCTGCATTTTCTTAGAAACTTTTAACAACCTTCAATTTTCTCATAAAGAACTTTTTTTTACAAACCTATTACCACCATGTCATCATACATTGCCTCCTTTGGTAATACCAGTATTTTCTTCGGTGGAGGCCCGAAGAAAAACAACGACAAGGAGGTTGACGTTGAGTTTGAACCTCCAACTGTTAGCACCATCATATATCTTCAACTCAGCACCACAAACAACCTTCAAGAAAAAGCTCATTCTGCAACTTCTAAAGGCCACCGGATTTGGCCCGTTCACAGGTTTTCCTCCTCTATTTGCCCTTCAAGTATCCCAATTGTGAAGGTGGAATGCAATTGTACCAATATTAAAATCCTTTCCCTATATATGATAGAGTGAGTTATCTACTCCAAGGAGGGTTTTATGTATGTTTATACGTATCCATTTACCTTGGGTCATTCTCTTTGGGGTCGAGTGAAGGGCTTGAACAAATAATTTTGGAATTTGCCACCGATATCTGGTCTTCTTAGCACAAGTAGGACCATTTATATGGCGGGCGGTGGTGTCACGACCCGAATCCTAATCCAGGTCGCGATGGCGCCCAACACCGTAGTCAGGCAAGCCAACGTCAATTTACTAGTGAGTTCATTTAATTTACCAAAACAATTTCCATCCATTACTTGATTTAAATTTAAGACATTACGTAAAGATGATTAACTTAGTCAATTTTAGATAGAAATAACCATAAAAGTCATAGCGTAATAATTACATCCCAAAAAAAACGTCTACTATAGTGTGTGCCAGGAACTAGAGTCACAAGTCTACATGCATCTAGTAGAGTAAGAATCCAAAAGAATACAAGTTTGTCCTAGTGTCTGAGAAAATATAGACAGAAATAACAAAAAGGAAGAAAACTTCAAGGTGCTGCTGGAAGTCGTCAAGGAAGCAGCTCACCGTGAAGCCTCGACCAGGTATAAATCAGGAACGAGCTCCGGACTGATACCCAGATGCACCTTCCTCAGAACTTGTACAATTAAGTACAGGGTGTAGCATGAGTACATAAACAATATGTACCCAGTAAGTATCCAGTCTAATATCGAAGAAGTAGTTACGATAGGTCAACGTGACACTTACTAGGGTCAAAATAATATGTTTTAAATGTAAGGCTAAGCAGGAATAGCAGTCATGAATAATAATGAAGACAGGAGCATCAAATAGCATTTACAAATACCTTTACGTGTCAAGTTCTCTAGAATGTAAATTACCTAGTTTTCCTTTTTCATGATATTCAACAGATACATATTCATAGAACACCCAAACAACTAACAAACACATAACATGCCGTTGACGTACGGCCGGTACGACACGAAAATAAATGTGCACTGCCGAAGGGTCGAACGGCTCGAACCATAGATGCATCTATTACACCGCTCTCGAATCGAACATGCGACGAGGTTGATATAATAGTAGGGATACCCGCCTCGCGAATCATACATACGACGCGGCTACCCGTACACATACACATAATGAACAGAAAATCAGGAATTCAGTAGAGAATATACTTACAGAGACAGATTCAATAATATAAAATTCAGAATGTAACCTCCTAGATGTTCACTTAATAATTCAAGGATATTAGGCAACCAAAATTAACATTTAAGATTATAGATACCACACATAAAGCATGCTTGTGAATCCTAAAACTCCCCGACATGACATAACAGTAGCTACGCACGGGCTCTCATGACTTCGTGCGTGCGTAGCCCCCACAAATAAAGACATGCAATTATTTATATTCACCTATTGGGACAATTCCCTCTTACAAGGTTAGAAAGGACTTACCTCATGTCAAGTCTACTTTCCGGATCAAGAACGCGCCCGAAACTCCAAATTCGTCGCCCAAGAACTCGAAGCTAGCCAAACATCATATTAACAAGTCAATCTACGCTCAAAAGTCCACAATTCTCCTACTTAAATGGTCATTTCAACCAAAATTGAAAAATCCTAAAATACACCCCCGGGCCCTCATGCTCGGATTCCGAACATTTTCGAAGGAAATAATCACCCATGGCCTAAGGATCAATATTATATAGTTTTTGTATGATTCCATAATCCATTTCTTGGTAATTTCCCATTTTTATCAAAAATCTAGGTTTTACTATAAACCAAGGATTTCTACTAATTTAATGTGTTAATGTACCTAAGAACTCAAGTATTAAACTTAATTTATAGTAGGAATTACTTACCTTACAGTAGCTAGGTCGAATTCCTTCTTTGCAAGCTCTCAAACTCGTCCAAAATGGAAGAAAAATGGCTAAGTATCGTTTTTAAACCGCACTGCCCAGTTGCCCCTTATATGCTAACTCGGCAGGGGCAGTGCGTTCGCGAAGGCCAAATGGCCAGGCCTCCTGAGGCCCTTCTATGAGAACGCGGTGGGGTCATGCGAACGCGGAGGCTAGCTAGGTTAGACCTACGCGAACGCGGTGGGGAGGGTGCGAACGCAGAGGGTAAAGCTTAACCGACCACTAACTTACCCTATGCGAACACGGCGTGCATATGCGAACGCATAGGGTAATTCTACCCCTGTCCCACTGTCACGGCCCGAATTAACCCTCCGAACGGTCTTGTGACGGCACCTAGTCTCTACGACTAGGTAAGCCTAAATTTGGGGAAAATAAGACAAAGTAATAACAGGAACAGTAAAGAAGAAGTAATACTATAAAATTTAGCCGCTCGGCATCTACAACTCTTACTTTCCCAACCCGGAATGTCACAAATCGCAAGATTCGTACTACAATAGCTCTATACAAAGGAATGAGGAAAATGTATATATGTATCTATTATCCTATGTCTATACTAGAGTAGGAAGGGGACTCATGAGATTCTGCGCACGCGGAAGAATTACCTCGCGGTCTCCTGAGCAGCTGCTAAGATGCGCCTAGCCGCAGTATTGTGTGCTGGTACCTGGAGCTGCACATGGGGAAAACATGAGCAGGAAAGGGCGTAAGTACTCTAATTTTGGCACTCAGTAAGTGCCAATCCTAACCCCTGTCAAGTAGTGACGAGGTCAGGTTGAGGCTCTACTGCGTTTGAAATAAGTCAGTTATAAGTTTAAGCAGTGAAATATAAATAGGCAATAATAAACAGAGTTAACAAAACGGAAAGGAATAATGAAAAAAAGATAGCTCTCGGCTCAGCGCAGCATATATCCCAACAGTAAATATGTAATGCAGTACAAGGGGAAAGCTCCTGGATCTCTGTCCGTAGTCCCAATTTAAATATGCAATGCAGCATAGGGGGAAAGCTCTCGGATCTCGGTCCGTAGTCCCAATTTAAATATGCGATGCAGAAGTCTATCGGATACGATTTAATTAAACAGTTCAATAAAACAACAGGCAAGAATAAGGTAAGACTGCCTAAGTATGGTGCAATTTGTAGCAATTAAGAGGAATTCGAGTAAGGACAGGTAGGCATGCTTATTCCTACGCTAACTACTCAGTTATAACATGAAGCAGTAATATAGGAATGAAAATGAGTTATGTCATGGAAGGAAAAGTGGAATTTTAGCAACAATGAACCGTGTACGCACTCTTCACCTCACGTACACGGCGTCCACATAACAAAATCAGTATAAAAATTCCTAAGGGAAATCCCCAACACAGATTTAGGCAAGCCACTTACCTTGAGTGCGCTAATCAACTCAACACCACGCTCTTGCCACGAGTATCCGACTCCGGGTAGCCCAAATCTATTCAATTCGATTGCATAATGTATATATCACTTCAAGGAAACAAAATAGCTAATTAATTCGAAGTACGCGAAATTAGGAAATTCGCCCAAAAAGTCCCCCGAGCGCACGTCTCGGAATCGAGTAAAAATTATATTTTTCTGGACACTCATTCACTCACGAGTCTAACCATATAAGAATCTCTCAAATCGGAGGTCAAAAACCCAACCAAAGCCCAATAATTTGGTCTATGAAGTTCATCCAATTTCCCCCAAATTTTCCACCCGAATTCGAATTTTAAGGGCTAGATTTAAGTTAGGAATCATGGAAATTAATCTAAATTGGGTAGAAATCACTTACCCAAGTTACCCAGGTGCAAAAGTCTCCAAACATATCCCCTCCCGAGCTCTCAAATTCAAAAATGGTGAAAATAGGATTTAACCCTCGATTTTGGGTCTTAAAGAATCTGCCCAGGTATTGCTCTATGCGATCGCAGACATACTGTCGCGATCGCGAAGGGTACTTCCTCACACGCGCCTAAAGCTTCTATGCCAACGCAGCTACACGTCTGCGATCGCGGTCCTTCACGCCTCAAAGCCATGCGATCGCGGTTAAGGCCACGCGATCGCGTAGAACAAACACTGAACCTCCCTCAGACCTAGGATCCTCTTATGCAATCGCGATCCAGGACATGCGATCGCGAAGACCAAGTTTCCAATACACTGCGATCGCGGACCTCTTCTCGCGATCGCAGAGAACAAATCACAGACCTCCCACGCTTACCTTATGCAATCGCGGAGGGTCTCTTGCGATCGCAATTAACAAAAAGCTGCTGATGAAAAACCAGCAAAGACTTAGGCCAAAATATGCCCGTTAGAACACCCGAAACACACCCGAGGCCCCCGGGACCTCAACCAAAACCACCAACCAACCCTGATACCTCATTAGAACTTGGTCGAGCCTTAAAAACACATCTCATAACATCAAAAAACATCAAATATGCATAGATTCAAGCCTAAGAACTTATGAAATTTCTAAAATCCACAATCCATGTTGAATCACGTCAAAACTCATCCGAATGACCTCAAATTCTGCACACATGTCATAAATGACATTACGGACCTGCTGTCGCTTTCGTAATTCCATTCCATTCTCGGTATCAAAATTTCACCTATCGGCTGAAATTGCCGAAATTCGAACTTTCGCCAATTCAAGCCTAAATCTACAACTGACCCCGAAAACACATTCTGAACACGCTCTTAACCCCGAAATCACCCAACAAAGCTAAAGGAGTTGACAGAATTCCATTCCGGATCCGTCTTCACACAATTCAAGCTACAACCTGATTTCAAAAGCTAAAATCCACATTTAAGGACTATGTGTCCAAAATCAGTTTGATTTCACCACTCAACGCTCCGACAAGTTCCAATAGCATAATTAGACATGGGAGAAGCAGTTATTAGGGGATTGGGGCGCTAACTCTCAAATGATCGGCCGGGTCGTTACATTCTCCCCCTCTTAAGAAAATCATTCGTCCTCGAACGAGTATAGAAACATACCTGAAGTTGTGAAAAGATGAGGGTAATGACTTCGCATATCCTGCTCGGTCTCCCAAGTCGCCTCCTCGATCAGATGACCCCCCTCCCCCACTGAACCTTGACTAAGGCAATATTCTTCGATCTGAGCTTTCTGATCTACCTGTCTATTATAGCCACAGGCTCCTCAACATATTATAGATCCTTGTCCAAATGGGCTGAGCTGAAATCCAAAACATGAGTCGGATCACCGTGATACTTCCGGAGCATGGAAACGTGGAATACCGGATGAACTTCTGCTAGGTTGGGAGGCAAGGCCAACTCATAAGCAACCTCCCCAACCCCGTGCAATACCTCAAAGGGTCCAATGAACCTCGGACTCAGCTTACCCTTCTTCCCGAATCTCATGACGCCCTTCATAGGCGATACCAAAAGCAAAACCCGATCACCAGCTATAAATACCAAGTCACGAACCTTCTGGTCCGCATAACTCTTCTTCCTGGACTGAGCCGTGACTTCAGCCGTGCGAAGTCACTCCTGAATCACCTTCACCTTGTCCGGTGCATCCTTAACCAAGTCTGTACCCAACAATCGGGCCTCGCCCGGCTCAAACCATCCCACTGGAGACCTGCACCGCCTACCATACAAAGCCTCATACGGCGCCATCTGAATGCTGGATTGGTAGCTGTTATTATAAGCAAACTCTGCAAGAGGCAAGTACCGATCCCATGACCCTCCCAAATCCATCACACAGGCACATAGCATATCCTCGAGAATCTGAATCGTGCGCTCAGACTGCCTGTTCGTCTGGGGGTCAAAGGTTGTACTCAACTCCACCCTGGTGCCTAACTCCTGCTGAACGGCTCTCCAGAACCGTGAAGTGAACTATGTACCTCTGTCTGAAATGATAGATACTGGGATACCGTGGAGGCGAATAATCACTCTGATATAAATCTCCGCCAACCTCTCGGATGAATATGTAGTCAACACTGGAATGAAATGGGTTGATTTGGTCAGCCGGTCCACAATCACCCAAATAGTATCATGCTTCCTAGAAGTCTGAGGAAGCCCAACCACAAAGTCCATGGTGATCCTCTCCCACTTCCACTCTGGAAGCTCAATCTGCTGAAGTAACCTTCCCGATCTCTGATGCTCACATTTGACTTGCTGACAGTTGAGACACTTGGCTACAAACTCCACTATATCCTTCTTCATCCTTCGCCACCAATAGTGTTGTCTCAGATCCTGGTACATCTTCGCGGTACCCGGGTGGATGGAATACCGCGAACTATGGGCCTCCTCAAGTATTAACTCTCGAAGCCCATCTACGTTGGGCACACAAATACGGCCCTGCATCCTCATCACGCCATCATCACCTACGGTCACATCCTTGGCATCACCCCGCCGAAATCTATCCTGAAGAGCCAGAAGGTTGGGATCATCATACTGGAGCTCCCGAATGCGGTCATAAAGAGATGATCGAGCAACCACACAAGCAAATACCCGGCAAGGCTCCGAAAGGTCCAACCTCACGAACTGAATGGCTAAGGACTGAACATCCAAGGCTAAGGGCCTCTCAGCTGCACGAAGATATGCCAAACTACCCCTACTCTCCGCCCGGCGACTCAAGGCGTTGGCCACCACATTGGCCTTCCCCGGGTGGTATAATATAGTGATGTCATAATCCTTGAGTAACTCCAACCACCTACGCTGGCGCAAATTGAGGTCCTTCTGCCTGAATATATGATGCAAACTCCGGTGATCCGTGAATATCTCACAGGGAACACCATATAAATAATGACGCCATATCTGCAGGGCGTGAACAATTGCTGCCAACTCGAGATCATGAACATGGTAGTTTTTCTCATGCACCTTCAACTGTCTGAACGCGTAGGCAATCACCTTACCGTCCTGCATCAACATCGCTCCTAGGCCAATCCTCGAAGCATCACAACAGACTGTATAGGATACTGAACCTGTGGGTAATACTAACATTGGAGTTGTAGTCAGGGATGTCTTGAGCTTCTGAAAGCTCCCCTCGCACTCCTCAGTCCATATAAAAGGTGAACCCTTCTGGGTCAGTCTGTTCATGGGCGCTGAAATGGATGGAAATCCCTCCACAAAATGGCGATAATACCCAGCCAAACCGAGGAAACTGCGGATCTCAGTAGCTGAAGACGGTCTAGGCCAACTCTGCAACGCCTCTACCTTCTTTGGGTCTACCTTGATCCCATCCGAAGATACCGCATGGCCTAAAAATGACACAGAATCAAGCCAAAATTCACACTTAGAAAATTTGGCATACAACTTCTTCTCCCTCAATGTCTGAAGCACAGTCCTCAAGTGTTGCTCATGGTCCTCCTGGGACCAAGAATATACCAGAATGTCATCAATGAAAACGATGACGAAGGTATCAAGGTAAGGCTGAAATACGCTATGCATCAGGTTCATGAAGGTTGCTGGGTCATTGGCCAGCCCAAATGACATAACAAGAAACTCATAGTGGCCATATCTGGTCCTGAAGGCAGTCTTCGAGATATCCAGCTCCCGAATTTTTAAGTGATGATAACCCGAACGTAGATAAATCTTGGAGAACGTCCTAGAACCCTGTAACTAGTCAAATAGATCATCAATGCGAGGCAATGGGTACCTGTTCTTCACTGTCACCTTATTCAGCTGTCGGTAGTCGATACACATACGCATCGAACTATCATTTTTCTTCACAAACAATACCGGATCACCCCAAGGCGATACACTTGGCCTGATGAATCCCTTTTCAAGAAACTCCTGTAACTACTCCTTCAACTCAGGAGGAGCCATGCGATAAGGAGGAATGGAAATGGGCTGAGTGCCTGGCAACAAGTCAATGCCGAAATCAATATCTCTGTCAGGCGGCATACCCGGAAGATCAGCTGGAAATACATCAGGATAGTCCCTCACAACTGGAACTAACTACTCTGTAGGGGTCTCAGCACTCACATCTCTCACATAAGCCAAGTAAGCATCACACCCCTTTTCAACCATCCGCTGAGCCTTAAGAAAAGAAATGACCATGCGGGAAGTGTACTCTAAGGAACCTCTCCACTCTAACCTCGGTAATCCTGGCATAGCCAGCGTCACGGTCTTGGCGTGACAATCAAGAATAGCATAGTAGAAAGAAAGCCAGTCCATGCCCAAAATAACATCGAAATCTACCATACTAAGTAATAATAAATCAGCCTTGGTCTCAAAACCACTGATAACAACCAAACACGACCGATATACGCGGTCCACAACAAGAGAATCTCCCACATGAGTAGAAACATAAATGAGGGAACTCAAAGAATCCCGATATATCCCCAGATGTGAAGCAAAATAAGAAGACACATACGAATATGTAGAGCCTGGGTCAAATAATACCGATGCATCCCTATGACAGACGGGGACAATACCTGTAATGACTGAATCTGAAGAAATGGCCTCGGATCGGGCTGGAAGAGCATAGTACCTGGCCTGGCCTTCCCCTCTAGGGCGACCTCGACCTCCCCGACCTCCACCTCGAGTTGCCTGAGATGGTGGGGTAGCAGCTGAGGCTGGAAGAATAGTTGGGGGACCTGGTGGAAGACGTGGAACCTGATAATTCTGAGGTGGTGCACCCCTCCTAGCTCTAGGGCAATCTCTGATCACATGACGAGGGTCACCACACCCAAAACAACCCTTCGGAGAACGTGGCGGCTGATGCTGACTCTGAACTGGCCTGCTGGACTGGCAGGTGACGGCACCTCGAGCAGGAGGCACACTAGATACTGGTGGTGCATAATAAGGCTCATGAGGTCTAGGAGGAGCTGGAATACCACTGGTTGCACGAAGAGATGAATGAACGGGGCGACTCAGTAAACCCCTACCATAGCGTGCTGCTAGTGCACGGGCTCTTGAAAAATAACCAGTCTCTCGAGACCTCTTGGCCTTTCTCTCCTCCCTGTCCTGGGATAACATAGTCTCAATCCTCCGGGCAATACTCACGGCCTGCTGGTAAGTGATATCTGTCTCCAGCTCTCTGGCCATGCTGGTCCGAATACTGGGGTGGAGTCCCTCAATAAAGCATCGAACCCTCTCTCTGACAGTGACAACCAAAGATGGTGCATGGCAAGCCAAATCTCTGTAACAGACTTCATAATCTGACACAGTCATGGTACCATGGCGTAGCTGCTCAAACTCTGCACGCCAAGCATCCCCTGAGGCTCTGAGGGACAAACTCAAGTAAGAACATCTCGGAGAACTGAGCCCAAGTAAGTGAAGCTGCCTCGTCCGGACTACTAAGCTCAAAAGCACGCCACCACTAATAAGCTGCTCCCCTCAGCTGGAAAGAAGTGAAATAAACCCCACTCGTATCCACAATACCCATACTGCGGAGAATGCGATGACACCCCTCAAGAAAGCCCAGGGCATCATCCGAAGCTAGTCCGCTGAACTTAGGTGGGTGGTACTTCTTGTACCTCTCAAGTCGGAGATGCTTTGCCTCAGGAACAGCTGCCCTAACCTCATGCTGAGCTGGAGCTGCTGGGGGCATAGGAATGTACTCTCGAACCTGCCCAATATGAACCATCTTCTCAGGAGTACGGGCTACGGGAGTCTGTGTCCCTCCCCCGGCATGGGATGTAGCTGGAGCTATCGGAAGTAGTCCCGCTTGAGACAGAGTACTGAAGGCACTCAAGAACTGAGCCAATGTCTCCTGAAGGTCTGGAGTAATAGTTGGGACCTCCTGTGCCCCTCCAACTATGGCTGCTGGGGAATCCTCTGCCTCTTCTCTCGCTGGTGCTCGGGCTGCACTGCTTGTTCGTCCTCTGCCCCGGCCCCAGCCTCTGACGGCTCTGGCTGGGGGCTCGGGTGCTTGGTCATCAGTACGTCCTGTACGGGTATGAACCATCTGTAAGCAAGAATAGAATAGAGTTTAAGAATTTGATGACAGTACTAGCACGATAAGTAATAGAGTTTAACAGTTACATAGCCTCTCGAAGATAAATACGGTCATCTCCGCACCGATCTGCGAGACTCTAATAAACCGGCTTGTGACTTGTGACTCCTATGAACCTAGATGCTCTAATACCAACTTGTCACGACCCAAATTAACCCTCCGAACGGTATCGTGACGGCACCTAGTATCTACGACTAGGTAAGCCTACATTTCGGAAAATCAGACAAAATAATAACAGAAACAGTAAAGAATAAGTAATACTATAAAATTTAACCGCACGACATCTACAAATCTTACTTTTCCAAAACCCGGAATGTCAAAAATCGCAAGCTCCATACTACAATAGCTCTATACAAAGGAATAAGGAAAATGTATATATGTATCTATATCTCCTATGTCTATACTAGAGTAGGAAGGGGACTCGTGAGATTCTGCGAACACGGCAGAATTACCTCGCGCTCTCCTGAGTAGCTGCTAAGATGCGCCTAGCCGCACTACTGTGTGCTGGTACCTGGATCTGTACATGGGGAAAACATGCGCAGGAAAGGGCGTGAGTACTCCACATTCGGTACTCAGTAAGCGCCAAGCCCAACCCCAGTGAAGTAGTGAAGAGGTCAGGTTGAGGCTCTACTGAGTTTTAAAATAAGTCAGTTATAAGTTTAAGCAGTGAAATATAAATAAGCAATAATAAACAGAGTTAACGAAACGGAAAGGAATAATGAAAGAAAGATAGCTCTCGGCTCAACACAGCATATATCTCAACAATAAATATACAATGCAGTACAGGGGGAAAGCTCCCGAATCTTTGTCCGTAGTCCCAAATTAAATATGCAAAGAAGTACAGGGGGAAAGCTCCCGGATCTCGGTTCGTAGTCCCAATTTAAATATGCAATGCAAAAATCTATCGGATACGATTTAATTAAACAGTTCAAGAAAAAAACAGGCAAGAATAAGGTAAGACTACCTAAGCATGGTGCAATTAGTAGCAATTAAGCGGAATTCAAGTAAGGACAGGTAGGCATGCTTATTCTTACGCTAACTACTCAGTTATAACATGAAGCAGTAATATAGGAATGAAAATGAGTTATGTCATGGAAGAAAAAATGGAATTTTAGCAACAATGAACCGTGTACGCACTCGTGACCTCACGTACACGGCGTCCACATAACAAAATCAGTATAAAAATGCCTAAGGGAAATCCCCAACACAGAGTTAGGCAAGCCACTTACCTTGACTGCGCTAATAAACTCAATACCACGCTCTTGCCACGAGTATCCGACTCCGGGTAGCCCAAATCTAGTCAATTCGATTTCATAATGTAAATATCACCTCAAGGAAACAAAATAGCTAATTAATTCGAAGCTAACACACGAAATTAGGAAATTCGCCCAAATCGTCCCCCGGGCCCACGTCTCGGAATCGGGTAAAAATTATATTTTTCGAACACTCATTCACTCACGAGTCTAACCATATAAGAATCTCTCAAATCGGAGGTCAAAAACCCAACCAAAACCCAATAACTTAGTCTATGAAGTTCATCCAATGTTTCCCAATTTTTCCACCCAAATTCGAATTTGAAGGACTAGATTTAAGTTAGGAATCATGGAAATTAATCTAAATTGGGTAGAAATCACTTACCCAAGTTACCCAGGTGCAAAAGTCTCCAAAAATCGCCCCTCCCGAGCTCTCGACAAAAATGGTAAAAATAGGCTTTAACCCTCGATTTTGGGTCTTAAAGAATCTGCCCAGGAATTGCTCTATGCGATCGCAGACATACTGTCCCGATCGCGAAGGGTACTTCCTTACACGCGCATAAAGCTTCTATGCGAACGCAGCTACACGTATGCGATCGCGGTCCTTCACGCCTCAAAGCCATGCGATCGCGGTTAAGGCCACGCGACCGCGTAGAACAAACACTGAACCTCCCTCAGACCTAGGATCCTCTTATGTGATCGCGATCCAGGACATGCGATCGCAAAGACCAAGTTTCCAGCACATTGCGATCGCGGACCTCTTCTCGCGATCATAGATAATAAATCGTAGGCCTCCCATGCTTACCTTATGTGATCGCGGAGGGTCTCTTGCCATCGCAATTAACAAAAAGCTGCTGATGAAAAACCATCAAAGACTTAGGCCAAAATATGCCCGTTTGAACACCCGAAACACACTCGAGGCCCCCGGGACCTCAACCAAAACCACCAACCAACCCTGATACCTCATTAGAACTTGGTCGAGCCTTAAAAACACATCTCATAACATCAAAAATCATCAAATATGCATAGATTCAAGCCTAAGAACTTATGAAATTTCTAAAATCCACACTCCATGTCGAATCACATCAAAACTCATCCGAATGACCTCAAATTCTGCACACATGTCATAAATGACATTACGGACCTGTTGTCGCTTTCGAAATTCCATTCCGAGCCCGGTATCAAAATTTCACCTATCGGCCGAAATTGCCGAAATTCTAACTTTCGCTAATTCAAGCCTAAATCTACAACCGACCCCAAAAACACATTCTGAACACGCTCCTAACCCCGAAATTACCCAACGGAGCTAACGGAGTCGGCAGAATTCTATTTCGGATCCGTCTTCACATAGTTCTAGCTACTGCCTGATTTCAAAAGTTAAAATCCACATTTAAGGACTATGTGTCCAAAATCACTCCGGATTTAACCACTCAACGCTCCGACAAGTTCCAATAGCATAATTAGACTTGGGAGAAGCAGTTATTAGGGGATCGGGGCGCTAACTCTCAAAACGAACGGCCGGGTCGTTATACCCACTCCTTCTATGCGAACGCAGAGCACACCCGCGAATGCATAGAAGGAAACCAGACACAGAAAAATCTTGTGTTTGGCACTTAGCTCCGAGGGGTCCGAAACTCACCCGAGCCCCCGAGACCCCGACCAAAGGCACTGACAAGTCTGTATTCATGATACAGGCTCGTTTGAATTCTCGGAACGTGAAAAACAACAACGAAACTACGAATCCGACCCCAAAACCAAATTGAATCAAACTTTGAACTTCAAGTTCTAGAATTCGCTTTCAGCATGCCGAACCTACCTATACTACCCGGAATTACACCAAATTTTACGAGCAAGTCATAAATGACATAACGGAACTATTCCCAGTATCGAAATTTTGTTTGGACCTCGATAACACAAAAACACGTAGCAAACCTCAATTTTTGAACTTAAGGAATCATATTTCACTATATGGCGCCGAAACGCTCACGGGTAATCCAAAAACCCGTTCTGAACATACGCCCAAGTCCGAAATCATCATACGAACCTACTGGAACCTTCGAATCATGATTCCGAGGTCGTTTACTAAATATGTTGACCGAAGTCAAACTTGGCCTTTAAGGCCAACCTTAAGGAACCAAGTGTTCCTATACCACTCCAAACTCCTCCAAATCCCGAACCACCCGTCCCCGCAAGTCATAAATCAGTAAAAGAAACTACGGGATGTCTCATTTAGGGGCACGGGATCCTAGAACACAAAACGACTAGTCGGGTCGTTACAGGTGGCTTGCATTTGTCACTTGTGCACTGAGACCAGGGAAACCTTAACTTTTGCATATATAATGAACATTTACTCTCTCAAGATTTTCCGTGGAAGAGTAATAAACTTTAGCAAGCGTAGTCACCACGCTCTCTTCACCATCGTAGACGACGACAATGACTCCGGATGGATGAAGTGGTTCATTATTATTGCTACCAAGGATATCATCGGACCACAACACCAGTCTTTTTTGTAAGTGATTTTCTACTTCCTTTCTCGGTGAAAAGGTCATTTCCCTTTTCTATTTACTTTGTGTTTCCTTTGTTTCAGCTACCCGATGGGAACCGCCACGGATTCAAAGCCTTGACCAATGAGTTCAGAAAATTCTGGACATTACAACTTCAGAATCTCGGCGGTGGAAGGAAATGGCTCCCAAATACGGTTGGAAGGCCAAAAACCATGGTAAACCAAGTCATTCTTTCTTTTATACTTTTACGAATACAATATATCTCATGAAAATATTATTAACTCCATTTTTGCTTATACAGAACTTTCGAGATGCTATGTCATCTGCCCCGAAGTCGGGCCTTAGATGACCCCGAAGAGGCCATGATGGTGATGCAAAATGCCCTAGAATGAAGCAGAGCTCGTGGACCTCCTCGAGCCTCCGGTGAGGGTGCCTCCTCTCTGAGTCCCCAGTCTGAGAACAAAAAAATCGAAGAAAAGATGCTCCTCCTCGGCTGGTACTCAAGAAAAAAGGTCTAAGAAAATATCATCCAAGCCGGCCATAGTGGTCCTTGTTGACAAGGGGAAGCCAGTGATGAAGAGGCTCCCCTTCAAAGGAGAAAAGGATCATCATTAGCTCAACGGGATGCTCGGCCGGGGGAGCTTCAAAACCCAACATTAGAAGAAACTCATGCGTTTTGGGGTGAGATGGACTTGGTCGAGAATGCTGATTCTAGCTTCCCGGCCCCCAGTTGCTGCCTCCGGTCCAAGGGGTTCATAAGCTGAGCCTCTTCTACCCCCAACCACTGAGCAAATAACAAACAATGCTCTTTTTTTCACAGATGCTTGTTCTTATTCCACACCAATAACTTCCTACCCATCAATACCTACTGCTCTTTCTCCATCTATACTAACTTTGTCACCTCCATCGGTACCATCTACCCACGAAAGGAATGACTCTCGCCCTCGGTCACCTGACCATGGTAACTTGGGGAAAATTTACTCAACCCCTTCCCATAACCCTTAAGGGGGGCAAGGTGCCATTCTTTAGATTTCAAAAGAGTGTCATATTTTATCCAAGCCAGTGGAGCTTGCTAATTATCTGAAGTCGCTGGCTCCGGAGAAGGATTGGAAGAAGATGGGCTCCCTTTCTAGGGAGTTCTTGATAAACAATAGTATGCACAGTGCAGCGCAGGTATCATACAAGTTTTCTCATACCTTCTTTTTTGCTTACATGTTGAAATGATAATCCTAATCTCAACCTTCTTGTTATTGATGGCCTGCAAAGGTTGATCCTTGATAAAAAAGGACTTGCTTCCGATCGGGATCAACTCTTAGCTGAAAGGAACCAGCTTGTCACGCACATCACGGTGTTGGAGGCAAAATTGCTGAGATGACGAGCTTGAGGATGGGTTACAGCCGAGCGAGCAAGATAGAATGTCCCACAACCAAGAACTTGCCCAATTACATGGAAAGTGTCAAGAAGCTAAGGTTAAGTGGGCTGAACTTCACCATGCTTCCATTGCTGCTGGCGAGCGCGAGTCTGCATTAGAGGAGCAAATCAATAACTTGAAAGCCAACTTATGCTCCAAAACTGAGGAGGCCAACTCTGCCGAGGAGAAGAGGGCCCGACTGGAAGAAAGTCTTAATAGGGCCATGGAGCAAAACCAGCTTCACTCGACTACAAATGTTGAGCTTGACTCCTGCCTCTGCACCATGAAGCCTGACAAAGAAGAGCTCCAGGCCGAAATCGATAAACTCCGGGATAAACTCTAGGATCAAGAGGACTCTGTTGTCTTCGAGAGGACATATGTTATATGTCATATAAGGAGGAACACCTTGGAGGAGTCCAAAATGTACATCGCCAAGTAGTACTAGTATTCATATGAACATCTAGAAACGTTCATGTTGTTTAAGATTTCATGACCTTCCCTTCAAAATTGAACCGCGACCTTACACATGCAAATCTCAATCCCACACGACGCACCGCATCTATCATGCCATCATATGAAAACACGGAAACCACATTATAGAACCTGAGTCACAAGCAGCTTACATACTCGATTGGCTAGAAACCTTCCACCTGATCCTATTTAGAAGAAACTCACAACGCACAACAAACTCCCAATTCTTGTAGAAAATATCCACCCCAAGTTGTGGTAGAAATTATCGAGAACTCTACGATACCCACTTGCACATAACTAAGTCATCAGAGTTGAATTCCTCGAATCCAACCAAGTCATGCAGGTCGCCAAGTCCAAGAGTATTGCCATAAAACACATATAGAGATCACCACATCATAAGAACCAAAAGAACTGATTATACCCATTACCATACTTATCCAACCTACTACCCAGCCTCCCTATCTTCTTTGAGTTTCTTCTGAATTTCCTTCAACATTTCTCATTGCTAGTACCCCACGATCCTTACCCAAAGCTCACCACATGAGATACTAGCATGAAACCACGTCGTCCTGAAGTCCATAAGCTATCGTATTCTCTTTTAAGCACTCAAAATACCACATTCGAGATTCCCACTCTGAAGAGACCTTATGTGAATTTAAAGTTGTTCATTTTACCTTTAAGATAGTGAAATGTAGAACCTCTAATGATACAGATGTACCGCCAGTCTCAACACAACCCAATGCAATTCTCAGATCTTATCCTTTATACAAATTTCCGAAATTCCTCAAATGCCACACATGAACCTTGAACCCATTAGAACCTTCCCAAGCGTCATCTACCATATTCTAATCTCAGTGCACGTTTCAAACAAGCCGAACGATCGGTGCTCCCTTATCATACCAACACCCGAAGAAGTAACCCCATCTTAATCTGACCAAGTAAATCCCGACTCCATGAACACTACATATGTCACGAATAACAAACTAAAATTATTCCTTCATTTCCATATACCCATAAAGTGTACTATATCCCGTATCCAGAAATCTCCTTACTCAAGCCATCCTCGATCTCAACCTCTACAAGTCATAACTGATTCACAAACATATCGCAGGCGGAAACCAATACAACACATAACGATATGATCAGATCGTCGATAGCAGGATCCCCACTTGGCTCGAAGACATAGAACAAAACGTTTGATAACCCACAATACCTTTGCTTCACGAATACCACGATCTTGTACCAAAATTTAGCTAAATCGTTCATGAACTCATATATCAATAATCATATAATGCCTCGGCTCATCCAACTTCCTCAAGAGATCCAAACTTAAATTGCAACACGTATAACACTACAGATAGAAAGAAAAATCTTCACATAGCATCATAAGGATCATACACATCCTCAGAACATCCCACAAGAGATAACCCACCCGCGTAGCCTCAAACTGCATTTCTCTATGCTGAACCATGGTCACTGCCACTCTGCGATTACTTAATGCTCCCAAGTCTGAACTCGTCAACAAAACATAAGAATCTACTTCATTCTACAAATGAACAACAAGAAAGAATCCCTCAAAACACTCATAACTCAATACTGTATAACACATCCACGGAAATCGAGCATTCATAGTCATTTCACATCCCAACCAAAAACTTCCTATCATATCAAAACCATCTGAATACATCTCGCAGTCACATTATACACATCGTATAGCCATTCAACCAATAACCGAGCCATAAGTCCCACTCCTAGGGACACTACCGCATATATAAGTCCAACAGCATATGCTCACGCAACTGAAACCACCAAGCCCAAGCTACGGTTAAAACCCAACCTCAAGTCCTCCAGATTGGCCGATCACCAAAACATAGCAAACAGATCACGCATCTAATCCGCGAAATCATAAGTCGTCGATGCACAACGGATACCGAGTGCTCAAATACGCATACGAGTGAGTGGAAGGAATTCAAATAGGTAAGCTTCAAGTTGAATAAATGTCGCATGATAAGGAAAGAAAGATAGAAAATTTATCCTAAACACCCTGTAGCCTCTCGAAGATTGGTATGGTTGTCATCATACCAATCCACAAGACTCTACTAGACACTTTCTCACGACTCGTAGAACCTATGGACCTAAAGCTCTTATACCAACTTGTCACGACCCAAAATCCAACCCGTCGTGATGCAACCTAACCCAACCTTCTAAGTGAGCCAAATAACAATAAAACACAATATAATGATAATGATAAGAGCAAAAATGAAATAACTGAATTTTATACAACTCCCCAAGAACCGGTAGTACAAGTCATGAGCCAATAAGACTTAGATTTATGAAACTGAAATAAAATAAATACAACATCTGTTTGAAATGTACATGAACAGGATTTGAATCTAAAGCTACCAAGGACAAGTGATTGCCATAACTGGAACGCAGGTACCTCTTCAATGCTAGCTCCCGCCATACATAGCAACATCAATATAATAATAAAACACAATATAATGATAATTATAAGAGCCGAAATGAAACAACTGAATTTTATACAACTCCCCAAGATCCGGTAGTACAAGTCATGAGCCAATAAGACTTAGATATATGAAACTGAAATAAAATAAATACAACATCTATTTGAAATGTGCATGAACAAGATTTGAATCTAAAGCTACCAAGGAAAAGTGATTGCCATAACTGGAAAACAGGTACATATTCAATGCTAGTTCCCGCCATACACATCAACATCAACTCCACGATCTGCACGCAAGGTGTAGAAGTGTAGTATGAGTACAATCGACCCAATATACTCATTAAGTATCGTAACTAACCTCGGTGAGGTATAAGAATCAAGAAATATAAATGATACTCACTAACACCTGTACAATTCATAATTTCAACAAGTATAAAGAAGATATATGATCAAATCAGGAAATCTCATGTAAAACCACCTTGATGCTCACAATTTTTTGTTTTAAAGTGTTCTGCTCAGTCATCAATCCATCGTATAAGGAAGATATACCAGTAAATAATGTAAACAGTCAAGGAAATTGCAAGTAAAGATGAGATGTGATAACCACATATCAATTTGTGCGATGCGCAACCCGATCTAATAACAGTAACCAGCTCTTCCAGAGATCAAATCAACCAGAAACCCGTCGGTTTCTAACAATCTGCGTGTACACCATCGATAGAGAAACATGAGAGGGTGAGCATAAGGGGATGGATCTGTATCCACACGCTGCACGGACAACTCGCGTGCTGCACGAACAACTCGCGTGTTGCACGGATAATTCACGTGCTGCATGGACAAATCACGTGCTAATAATATCAACCGCAGGGAGAACTCGCGAGTTATAATATCAATATCTGGATCCGAACGGACAACTCACGTACTTAACGAACAACTCATGTGCTAATGATATCAATCTGCAGGGACAACTCACATGATGCACGGGCAATTCACGCGCTAATCTCACAATCTGTACAACGTGGTCACATGCTTAACATCACAATCCACTTGGCGTGGTCACGTGCTAATATCACAATTCTTCCAGCGTGGTCACATGCATAACAACACAATCCGCCTGACGTGGTCACATGCATCCGGTCCAAATCATATCACATAGAAGCAAATATACAAGAATACATGTATGTGATCAACGAATATCAGATTTCATGCTCCTGGACAAGTATAAGTGATATGCTAAAGTGAATGCATGTGCAAAGTGTGTTATCATAGCTAAAATCGGCAATTTCATCACAGGAATAACAATTTCCAAGTTTATTCAGGGAATTAGACTCTTCGTAACCTCAAACATGGTCCAAATAGTTTACAACGATGCTACAAATACAAGAAACATCATAGCTTAGAGCTTAATACTCAATTCTCTAAAAATACAAGAAACATCATAGCTTAGATCTTAATACTCAATTCTAGGCATATCATAGCCTAAGAACTACCCCGAGCATGGATAAATACCTCGGTGTTTGCACATGGAATCAAACCCCACACATATGCACCCCCATAGCACGTAGCTATCACAATAATTCAGGAAACTAGTGCCTCAACCGAGTTAGATAAGATACTTATCTCAAACAAGACAAAACAAACACGAGCAAGCCAAACAACACTCTAGAAATGCCATTATGCGCAAATCAACCTCCAAACGGCTTGAAACCTCAAGATTTAGGTGCTTATCTCCTCCAAAACCGCGTTACTTGTGCTCCAAGAACTCAAAAAGTGAAGAAAATAAACTCAAAATTCTGAAATTTGATATTTTAATACACTTCCAGGGGTCCTTCTTCGCGATCGCAATCTCCAACCTTGCGGTCACAATTAAAAACAAATTTCAGCTCAATTTTTATCCTTCACGGTCGCGGCCATGTCCCCGCGATCGCGATGAACCAATCCCAACAAGCTTCCTAACTCTTCCCGACAACTTATAGTATATTGGCCACAACATTTTGTATCAAACTCCAAATGAAAAACGGTTTGATATTCTGAAAATTAGACATAAAGGGCTACAACTTTCCTTTTTGGATCATCTCTAAATTCCTTATATATTGCAAGATATAAGCTTCTAAAGTCGGCTCAGTGACAACAGAATTTCTTCTCCACAAACGTGAAGACTCCTCCGCTAACGCGATTCACAAGTCCATTCTTTCCATTTTTCTCTTCGCGAACGCGACCCAAAGTCTATGATTCCGAAGTACACCCCTGTAGTAAAAAACCAGCAACTAAAATGGCTTAGAAATGGTCTGAAACAACCCCGAAACTCACCAGAGCCCCTCAGGACCCCGTCTGAACATACCAACAAGTCCCAAAATATAGTACGGAGCTACTCGAGGACTCAAATCATACATAATAACATCAAAACCACGAATCGTCGATGAAGATCAACCTCTTAAGTTCATAAACTTCAAACTTCGATCCAATCGTTCGATTCAAGCCTAACCAATCCGGAATAAATCCAAACTTTGCATACAACTTCCAAAGGACATATCGAACCTATTCTAACTCCCTTAAGAACAATCTGAACCCGATAACATCAAAGTCAGCTCCCGGTCAAACCTATGAGCTTTGTAAAGATTCAAATTGCCAACTTTCGCCAAATAGTGCTGAAACCTTCTACGAATATCCAAATGTAAATTCGGACATATGCCCAAGTCAAAAATCACCATTTAGACCTAACAAAACCATCAAAATTCCGATCCGGGGTCAAATAAACAAAAGTAAAAGTTGGTCCACTCTTCCAACTTAAAGCTTATAAAATGAGAATCAATCTTCCAAATCAATTATGAATCACACGAAAACCAAAATCGACGATACACGCAAGTCATAATACATAATACGAAGTTACTCAAGACTTCAAACATCTGAACGGAATGCAATGCTCAAATCGACCCGTTGGATTGTTACAATCCATCAACAATAAAACCTTTTGCGATATGTGATGTTTCAATTACTCAGCAATTTGACTCCATTTTGACTTTTTGACTCATATGATCCCTTACCGATGATAGCTCAAAATCGGTAAGGACCTTCCGACGTTGGCCCCAATTTTTCGGCGCTGACTTCCCGGGTTCTCTAAATCACCTTCCTCAAAAGAAAATCCCCTACTTTGAAATAGCGGAGACTGGACTTGCGATTATAATATATTTCCATCCTTTGCTTTTGAGTCGCTCCTCACGTATGCCAAGTCTTGGTGTTCATCGAGAAGGTCAATCTTCACCGGCAACGCTTCATTGTTTGCCTCTTCATTTGCTCGAGAAAACCTTAAAGTTGCCTCTCCCACTTCTACCGATAACAGAGCTTCCACATCGTACACCAGTGAGAAGGGTATTTCTCTCATGCTTGACTTTGTCATTGTCTGATATGCCCAAAGTACTCTCGATAGCTCATTTGTCCACTTTCCCTTTGCATCTTCCAACTTCTTCTTAAGGTTCTGAATAATTACCTTGTTGGTTGATTACGCATGTCCATTAGCACTTGGTTGGTACGGTGAAGACGTAATTCTATTGATATTTAACACTTCTAAAATCTTTGAGACTTTTAAACCTATGAATTGTGGTCCGTTGTCACAAGCAGTTTCCTTCGGTATTCCAAATTGGCAAATTATGTGGTCCCATAGGAAGTCAACCGCTTAGCTTTCACCATTCTTTGAGTAAGGACCTTCTTCGACCCATTTAATGAAATAAATCAGTTAAAACTAAAAAAAGTCTTACCTTTCCGGGGCCCAGTGATAGAGGACCAACTATGTCCATCCCCCATTTCATGAACTGCCACGGGGATAACATCGAATGTAAATGTTCTGCTGGTTGGTGCAAGAACTGCGCATGAAGTTGACATTGGTCATATTTTTGAATGAATTCCTTCGCATCCTGTTCCATCTGGGGCCTGTAGTAACCTGCCCTGATCAACTTTAACACTAACGAGTTTGCACAGGATTGATTCTTGAAAACTCTTTCATGAACTTCCCTCATCACGTAGTCCTCCTCCAAGGCCCCTAGACATCGGGTTAATGGTCCTTGAAATGACATCCTTTATAACTGCCCATCTACGAGGCAGTAGCAAGTTGCTTTGGTTTGCAGTGCTTGGGAAATATTTGGGTCCTCGGGTAATTTACCATATCATAGATACTCGATACACTCGTTCCTCAATTTCTAATCCAAGCTGGTCGAATAAAACTCGTAGTAACCATCCATGTCCAACATTGAATGCAGAATTGGACGACCGCACCAGAATCTGATCCTTTCATTTTCGTGAATGACCAAAATTAGCCAATGCATCTACTTCCATATTTTCTTCCCTGGGAATGTGGATAATTGACCATTCACTGAATTGTGCATGTAATACCTGGACCTTGTTCAAATATCGTTGCATGCGTTGTTCCTTTGTGTCGAAAATTCCATACACTTGGTTTACTACCAGCTGGGAGTCAGGATTTTACTTCGATGACCTTGGAGCCTAGTCCCCGGGCTAGTTCCAACCCTGCAACCAAAGCCAACATACTCGGCTTCTGTTAGTTAACGAAATAATTTTATTGGCCTGCCTCAGAGTTTCCTCCGATAGAGTGATTAGAACTACCCCGAGACCAGACCTTTTTACATTGAAAGCTCCATCCATAAACAAGGTCCAAACTCCTGATGTCGTTTCCGTCACTAGCACTGCTTCCTTAGCCGCCAAGGGTATTCACCCGGGAGTGAAATCGGCCACAGAATCAGCCAAAACTTGCGACTTTATTGCAGTCCTAGGTTTGTACCCTATGTCGAATTCGCTAATTTTGACTACCCATTTAGCCAAACGACCTGACAATTCAGGATTTTGAAGAACATTTCTTAAGGGAAAGGTTGTCACAATGGCTATCGGGTAGCATTTAAAATAAGGCCTAAGCTTTAGAGAAGTAACTACGTGAGCCAAGGCCAACTTTTCGAGGTACGGATAACGAGTCTCGCTCCCAACAATATTTTACTAACGTAGTAAATAGGAAATTATGTAGCTTTCTCTTCTTGGACCAAAATGGCACTTACAGTTACTTTCGAGACCGCTAGATATATCAACAGTTTCTCGCCTTCCCCCGGTTTTGAGAGTAACGGGGGGCTAGACAAGTACCTTTTTAGGTCTTTCAGTTCATGTTGGCATTCTAGAGTCTATTCGAAATCGTTCTTCCTTCACGCTTGTCAATTGGTTCGGAATATCTTCGATAGCCTTGATTTTATAGGGATCTACCCTGATCCCTCTCTGCGAGACCAAGAACCCTAAGAACTTATCGGAACCAAGACCAAACGCGCATTTCTCCGGGTTGAGCTTCATATTATGCTTTCTCAGAATGTCAAAAGTTTCTTGAAGATGTTTCAAATGATTTCCTGCATTCAAAGACTTAAGTAGCATGTCATCTATATATACTTCCATTGTTTTGCCTATCTGATTCTCAAACATTTTGTTAAATAGCCTCTAATAAGTGGTTGCGGCATTCTTAAGCCCAAAAGGCATCACATTATAGCAATATGTGCCAAAGTTTGTTATGATAGAGATTTTTTCCTGATCCTCAAGGTTCATCTTGACTTGATTGTACCGGGAGTAAGCATCGAGGAAACTCATTAGCTCGGGTCTGGTCGTAGCATCAATCATTTGATTAACATTCGACAACAGGAATGAGTCATTCGGACATGCCTTATTTGAATCATTAAAGTCTACGCATATCCTAAACTTATTATTCTTTTTTGGTACTAAAACTACGTTGGCTAACGATTTCGGATATCTACCTCCCGGATTGGACAAATATTGAGTAATCGGGTTACCTCTTCTTTAACAAACATGTTCTAATCTCTGCTATCGGGCATTTCTTTTGCCTGACTAGTGGGAAATTTAGATCCAAACTCAGATTGCAAACTACTATCTCTAATAGATACCTATCATATCCGAGTGCGACCAGGCAAAGCAGTTAACGTTAGCTTTAAGAAATCTTTTAAATTATAACCTGAGCTCGTGATTTAATCTCATTCCTTGATGAAACTTCCTTTTCGAAAATTGTTTAAACATGGCCACTTGCTTGAGTTCTTCCGCAGTCGATTTGGTTGCATCTGTCTCCTCTGGTACCTGAAAATATCTCGGAACCTAATGGGATTCTTGTAAATTCTATTTGTTGGACTCTTTCTCCTTTTTGCTGGAATAATTACTGCATTCATCTCCCTCGCCACTGGTTGATCTCCTTTTATTTGCTTGATTCCTTCCAGCGTTGGAAAATTGATGGTATGTTGAGGGTACAACCTTCATCTCATCTGTCCACGGCCTTCCAAGGATTACATTGTAACCCATATCTCCATCTACCATTTCGAATAAAGTGGTATTTGTTATTCCTTCAGCCTGTGTGGGGAGTAAAATCTCTCCTCGGGTTGTCACAATTGTCAAGTTGAAGCCAGCTAAGAGCTTCATCGCTGGAACGATGTTCTCGGTTAACTTTTCTTGCTCCAAAACTCTCCTCTGTATTATGTTGGCTAAACTTCCAGGGTCAACCAAAACACGTTTAATTTTGAAATCTAAAACATTGAGAAAGATTACCAGAGCTTCGTTGTATGGAAGAAGAAGTCCCTCAGGACCTCCTCCGTGAAGGTGATATCATCTTCTGTGACTTCCAGAAGTCTCTTGCTGAAAAGGTTACACCATTGACTTCGTTTCCCTCGAAGATCATGTTGATATTTATCTGAGGTGACCCTTCTACTACCTTCGAAGGTTCCGCATTTTCCCGGCTTTGGCCGTAGTTGTTCTTGGCTCGGTCACTTATAAACTCCCTGAAATGGACATTCTTTAACGATGTCACACCTATTCACGAAGATAATGATAGTCCCCAATTCTGTGGCCGTGTGTTCCATGGTATTCACACCATAAACTGGGATCCCTCGCTCTGGGATCTAAGCGGATTAGCTTCGGGAATCGCGCGTCTTTGATATTTCTCATTGTCGATACCAACTCTATCAGACTGATGTTGAAGTTGTAATGCGATAACTTGGGATATGTGGAGTCTCGCGCCCGCGACACATGTTTCTCTTGCAACGACCACTATTTCGGCCACGATTGGCTCTTCTGTCGAGAGCAACCCCATCCGATGTCTGAAACCCTTTGTTGCTATGCCGATCGGTCCTCTCGTACGGTCATCATAATCAGAAGGAAGAGAGAGGCCCCCAACCCCAAAAGGTTCCTTTGGAAAAGCTCTTTCTCCCTCATAATTATGGTAGTCATGGTTGATTCGAGGATCTTACGTTGCGGAGCGAACTCTTCAATCGTGTTGCATTTTCTCTAGCGGACCCCCTCCCCCCCCCTGCTATTCCTACATTCCCTTAGTCCCTTACCGGGTGTCGGTCTATCTCATATTCGCAGAAGAAGAATAGACATGTAGGCAATCCCATCCCCAACGCAGATTCAAGTAAGCCAAGTATACCTATTCTCTATTTAGAAAACGACCTCTAGCACTGGTGGGCGCCCGGAATTTGATCCATCCAAGCGTGAAACTCCTTCGCATCTGATCCATCCGTTCGTTCATTTTTCTCATGACTCTCATGAGCTCGGCTTTGAAAGGATCACTCCCGTTATTATTCCCAGATCTGCTACCAGTCCCTCCGGCTTCGTCGAAACCGACTTCACCCTTTGGGGTGTTGTTTTTCACTCTATGAGTCGTTTGATTTGCAGGAACACTGGGAAGAATCGCGCCCCTTCCATTCGTGTTATTGGAGGTGCCTGACAATGCTTGTTTTAACTATGCCATCACCTGATCCTGCCATGAGAGGTGATTCATGATTGCTTTCTAGTGTTCCCTGGGGAGTGAGACCGTTTCCACGACATGTTCCTCCTCTGCATCATCAAGTTAGTTCCCGCCCATGCCGAGTGTATTGACCTTCTCGAACCGGGGTCATCTCATCCCCTTCGTTGCAAGTCTCACTGATTGAGTCATCACGCGTGCCTCAACGTTGTGTGCGATGTTGACATCATTAGATGTCATATCTGGTTTTTACTAATGAAAGAACCAAAACTAGTTAGTAATAAACGAATGGATCAAAACAATTGTGCAACTGTCTATGCTCCACGGTTAAGGCCAAACTGCTTATCCGTATATCAATACAGTTGAATTTGTAACGTAATCTATAGACATGCGAATCGATTTGATCCAAAAAAATAATAAAGAAATAAGATTAAAACTAAAATTAACGACAGAAATTAAAGAAGATAACAAGTCTGGTTCCGTACTCAGCCTTTTCGAGAGCAAAAGTAAAAGTAAAACAGCAATAACAAGCGTGATTCCAAACTCAACCTTTCCAAGAACAAGTTTTCTGGTGTCTTTCTTTAGTTGTATAACAGATACTAGAATCACGCATCTTGATACTTTATGTTTCACATCTTATGTACAAAAAAATTAAAAAATTCTGTTCAGTCTTTTCTTTATTTATTCTGAAGTAGCTTTTCGGTCATTTGCTTAGATATTCAATTATTTACTTATTTAAATTATAAAGTAGTATGGCCATAACTCATCTACTTACTAAATCAAGCAAAGCCTGATTCAGTCCCATTGTATCGTGTGCTACGGCTTGTAAGAGAACCACGTGCCATGCAAACCCAAACATCTATGTCCTTCAATTTTAACTTATCTGCTTAAATTTATTTTGTTTATTTATTTTTATCATTCGGTATCCGAAAAATCGTAGCTCTATTAATACGACTTAGCTTTGTATAGGATCTAATAAAAGTAAAAAAAGCTTTACCAAGAATTTTTCATTTTAAATACTCAAATTTTTAAGCGATTTGGTTAACAAATCACTATAAATACATTGATCATGAAAGATATTTTACTCTGTCATTTAGTGATTTATGTATTAGGGGTTGTCCTGATTTTCTTATCATATTTGGTTTTCCCATTTCTAGAAGGAAAGGACAACATGTTATCATAATTAAATTTTTCTTTTCGTAGAAGGAAATTATAAATATTCGATGTTTGGCTAGTCCTTTTTCGTATAGGAAAAGGTTTGAACTTCTATAAATTGAGGATCCTTCCTTCTTATTCAGTAGCATCCACAATGTAGCCATATGGGATTTGAGAGGCGTGTTTAGGGGGAGAACTTTACGGGACAAGTGTTAGTGTGTCACTTGTGTTTGCCTCTTAATTCGTGAGGTTGTTCTCTCGATATTTTGTATTCTTTTTTTATATATTGGATTGCTCATCTATGCGGTGGACGTAGGTCAATTGACTGAACCGCATTAAATGTTTGTGTTTCTTTTGATAGATTTCTCTTTTTGTTATTGGATTTATCGCCGTTCAATTGTCGTGTTACTAGCTACCGCATGACACCTGATTTTTCCGGTCCCCTAGGAGCTTTTGAACTACGAGTCCAACTAAACCTAATATTTTAGACATCGATCAATAACATATGTGACAATTATAAAAATTCAACAAATATAGTACTATTCAACAGCCCAAGTACGTTTCTTCAAAGTGGCCATGTTCCATTTTTTTTGCATGAAAGTTAGAGATTACTATAGTTTAAATCACGTGATTAGCGCCCTAGTACGTTGATTATATGGAAGAAAAGAATATCATTATTTTGAAAAATTGGGAATATTCTACAGGTCAAACCGGCCTAGCTTCTTTTACACACGTACACCACACGATAATAAACTGTCATTAGTTACTTAGTTATAGGAAGTAGAGCTTAGTCTTATTAAATTAAACTTAATAGTAATTTTCTTTTTTTATTATTATCGTTAGTTTTTGTTGCATTAATTCCTCTGAGCATCAAAGGTCAACTCAAGATCATGGTGTCACGTGTGTGATGTCACTAGAAGACTTACATATAGAAAGAGGTTTTTACATAAATATTAACGGGCTAAATTTACTATTTATTTTTTTAATCAGTATACATAAATTATATATTATTATACCCCTATTAATGGCAATGGTAGGATGAATTATATATCCTACCACCAAAATTATGGTAGGATGAATGAGATCTCTCCACTTTTAACCAGAAGTCTCGGGTTCGAATCAGGGATGAAGCTAGCTAGCATGCGGGATACGGTTCTAGTATTTGTCTTAAGAAATCTTTTAAGTATGTATACATTATTAACTTAGAATCCAGTAACTTAAATGGATTACAATTTCGAATCCATAAAATTTTAATTCTGACTCCGTCTCTAGTTGGAACCCTAAAAGAGGAAAAAGTAATGGTAGGAAATATTTTCTCCTTTAATAGGTCTTACGCGGTACAAATTTAAATCAGTCAGAAACCGAACACCGAGTAAGAAACCATAAAACGTTTTTCGTGTTTGACATCGACACGTAGGTCTCTGGCTGCTTTCCACGAGGATCTAGTGCTTTGACTTCGTAGAGAATGTAAACAAATTAATCAAATGATATAATTTTTTTATTTAAAGCTAAAGCTCAAATATTTATATAGGAAAAACAGTGGGCAAAAGAAGAAAAAAGGAAAGAAAAAAAAAAACAGTGAAGCATTTCAAGAATTAGTCAGAAAAAGACACAAAAATGATGGAAGAAAGGTTGGGAACTTTGTTGTAGTGATCTCATCTCACAGCTGTGTTTTGATAATGTTATAATTGTTTGACTTCAACTCTCTACTAACCATAAATAAAAATATCAAAGATTTATTAAAGAGTGTATTTTTTTTGTCTGATATTCGGTGTCTATATTGGAGCATTACTAAATTCGCATTATATAAAATTTATTAAAAAAAGGAAGCATTTCTTATATAAATTTTTATTTATTTATAAGGCTCAAATTCGAGATATTTAATTAAAAATATATTATTTTAACTTTTTCGCATGTCTTTATTTTTAGTTTTATATACTATAATGTATAAATTTTTGTATACTTTCATGTCAAGTTTACCTACAATATCCATTACTCTTGATAGTATGCAGAATATAGATGATAATATTGAATATATATTTTAATATATTACAACCGGTTAAAGTACACCAATAATAAATTTTTTTAAAATATCAGTGTTTATAACTTAATTAAATACAATAAATAAATAGATAAACTGAAAACAAGGGAATAAAAGCCACCAAATTTAGTAGGCTAGATTCTTCGAATATGTTGGCAGGATAATTTAATTTAGGAATATAATGAAGTAAATGTAGCAATTTGCTAAGGTTCTTTATTCTTTTAAATTAACTTTATGCTTGTAGACGATGTTGAGACCATGCTTTTCTATCTCATCTTTTCCTAGTAGGTCAAACTTGTAATGTTATTTAAAATTAGCTGGATTAGATATTTTCTCCGCATTTCAAGCCAACATGTACATTTTCAACAAAACAAAAAAAAAAGGCTAAAATTTTATTTATAATTTTAGGTTAAAATATTTAGTGTCCGAAATTCACCGAATATAATTTGAATTTGTTATATAGGAAGTCTACTATGGAAGGTTTTAGCTCTCCCAACCAAAGATGACTTCATTCCCGAACTTGAATTTGAGACCTTAGTTAACAGAAAAATAGCACGGGCTAGTCAGTTTTCGGATTGGTCATTTAAAAATAGCCAGTGTTTGTAAAGTTATTGAAAAATAGCCACTATTTTGCTGTAACACGGAAAGTTTCAGCATAATATACTGGAGACCAGTGCATCTGCATATGAACTTCCAGCATATTATGCTAGAACTCCAACACGCGAAAAGTTCCAGCATAATATAGTGGAGATTGGAGCATATGTGTATAAACTTCCAGCATATTATGTTGGATCGATATATTATACTGGAACTCCAGTATATTATGCTGGAGTTCCAATATACTTATGCTTGAGTTCCAATATATAATATGCTGGAGTTCCGTATACTTATGTTGGAACTCCAATATAATATGCTAGAGTTCCAGTATATTTATGTTGGAACTCCAGTATAATATACTGAAATATTTTCCTAATTTTGAACAGTGTTTTGGTTTAGATTTATCTTTACATGAAAAGTGGCCAAATTTTCATCATTTTTTATACTATGGCTATTTTTGAATGGCCACTTGTAAATCTTGCTATTTTTGAATTTCTCCCTAGTTATTAACATGAATAAACTTTTATCGTTCGACCATATATCGTGGTAGGGAAAATTTATTTATTCGTTAAGTCTCGTTGTGGGATGATATTATATGTTTTATTGGGGGAAAAACAATTTTAGATTTTTGATTAAAAGAATTATTGTGTTGCCATTGCTAGTTAAAGAATGAATAAATGAATTTTCGTTCTTCATGTATTCATGCTCAGTCCCATGATTAAAATTCCACATTAACCATTTTAACTTATGTAATATAATCTTGTAAGAAAACAGAAGAAGAACTAAAAATAAAAATCAATAACTTGCAAGAATAAATAATTCATACTGTTAGGTGAGTACATACCTCAACTTAAATGGCATATGCCTTTCATATGGAAAATTATTTTATTTATTATATTTTATTTGGAGTCAATTAGTAGTCCCTAGTAATATTTCAACTACCAAAGCGTGATTCGTAAATATGATTCCCTTTCCTTAACGACCATGATCTTGATGCATGGGCATGTACAAATTAAATAATACATAATGCCAAAATATCTTTAATAATATTGACAGTTAATTAGAAGAAGGGCTTGAACAACTACTCGGCCGGCCGTGGAATCAGTTATTGGTACTTGCACTAGGATTGAACAACTCATGTCACTAGTGATATTATCCGCTTTTAGCCTAAACCCGCATGACTTAAAATGCGTCACTAGGGTCCAAAGCTTGTTCACTTTTTTTTTTATAAGTTTGTTCACTTATATACTCGACATCTCTCTCGTATTTTGTCGATGTGGGATTCACCTAGTGTAACAACCCGATCGGTCGTTTTGAGTATTATAGCCCCGTTGCCCCCATTTGCTGCTTATCCTGTGTTCAATTATAATTATGTGACTTGTTGGGGAGGTTTCAGAATGAATTGGAACACTTAGTTCCAAGATTTAAAGCTTAAGTTGAAATAGTTGACCGGATGTTGTAAACAACTTCGGAGTATAGTTCTGATGATTCCAATAGGTCCGTATAGGATTTTGGACTTAGGAGTGTGTCCGAAAAATTATTTGGGAGTCTGCAGTTAAATTAGGCTTGAAATAGCGAAAATAGGAAATTGAAAGTTTAAAAGTTTGATAGGGAGTTGACTTTTTGTTATCGTTGTCGAAATCCAGTTCTAAAAATGTTCATAGGTCCGTTATGTCATTTACAACTTGTGTGTAAAATTTGAGGTCAATCGGACTATTGATAAGTTTCGGCATCGAATGTAGAAATTGGAATTCGTTAGTTATCATTAGGCTTGAATTGGGGTGCGATTCGTGGTTTTAGCATTGCTTGATGTGATTTGAGGCTTCGACTAAGTTCATATGATGTTTTAGCTACGACTTGTTGGTGTATTTGGTTGAGGTCCCGGGGGGCTCGAGTGAGTTCGGATAGTTAACCGATCAAATTTGGACTTAAGGAAAAATCTGAAAATTTTGGCCTTTTGGTACAATTGCACCTGCGAAATTGTACTTGCAGGTGCGAGATGAGCATCGCAGAAGCGGCCTCGCAAGGGAGTTGGGTAGTGTGCGCGGGTGCGGAGCTTTTGCCGCATCTGCGAAGCCGCAGAAGCGGCTTGTTGATCGCAGAAGCGTAAGGTCCGCAGAAGCATACGGAACCTCGCAAAAGCGAGTCTGCAGAAGCGACACCAAGGTCGCAAAAGCGGTGGGAAGGGAAGTTGGGCCAAACCGCAGAAGCGGTAGATTTTCCGCAAAAGCGGAACCGCAGATGCGGTTAGTTTTTCCACAGAAGCACAACCTCTGGATAATGTACAAAAATAGAGGGTTCCGAGCTTTTGTGATCATTGTTAGTCAATAATATGGAATTATCATCGAGTATTTCGACTGGATTACGTGATTTTGAGGTGAGATTCGAGGATTTGGGCCTAGGGATTTCAAAATAAGAATTTAAGATTTGGAGGTCGAGTTGATGGAGAAATTTGTTAAATTTAGTATGGTTGGACTCGTGGTTGAATGTCGTTCATATTTTGTAACTTTTGTCGGGTTTCGAGACGTGGGTCCCACTAACGATATTTGAGTTGAATTTCAGATTTTGTTGGAAAATTAGTATTTTCATACGGAATTAATTTCTATAATTTGTGTTGACTGTGTCGAACTAATTGTGATTAGATTCGAGGCGTTCGATGGCCGATCGTGAGGCAAAGGCATATTGGAATAAACAATTACATCGTTTGAGGTAAGTAACACATCTAAAATTGGTTCTAAGGGTATGAATCCCTGAGTTACGTATTATATGAATTGTTTGGAGGTGACACACATGCTAGGTGACGGGCGTGTGGGCGTGCACCATAGAAATTGTGACTTAAAAATAAATTTTGAAGAGTTGCATAATCAAAGAATCATTTCATTATTCTCATGTTCCCCATATGTTAGGGAAATTGAGCTGAGGATCGTATTAAAGATCATGTTTAGGTACCCACAGGGACGTGTTGCTGTCGAATTATATGTTAAAATTGTAATTTTTTATTCAGTCACATCCATCATTTGCATATCATATCCAGTCTCTATTATCATTCAGTGATACATCATATCATCATGTCGAGCCGAGTTTCGTGTCATTGTGAGCAGATTTTGAGTGATAATTATGGGATTGAGCTGCACGCCGCAACAAGCCGTATTGGCTCTATATATATTGAGCCTGAGAGACTGGAGATATTGAGTGATAATCATGGATTGAGCTGCATGCCGCAACAAGCCATATATATATATATATATATATATATATATATATATATATATATATATATATATATATATATATATATATATATATATATATATATATGGATCGGGACTGCACTCCGCAGCAGGCCTTATAGGCTTTATTATTATGGGATCAGGCTGCATCCGCAGCAGGCCTAAATGACTTATTATAGTTCTTGGGTTGAAGGAGCCCCTCCGAAGTCTACACTCCCCCCTCCCACAGTGAGTGCAATTGATATTATACTGAGGGATGGGTCTTCTCTGGACTGGATTTTCCCGTACAATACTGAGTGATTGAGTACTCTGAGAGTGTGAGTATGTGAGATTTTCTTTATGTTCTGCTTTGTCATTTAGACATATAGATGTCATATTCCTCATATCATTTTGATCTAATCTATTTTTCTATTATTGAGTTTAACTGCTGAACTTGAAAGCATGCCTATATTTTTATACTGTTATTTTTATATTGGACTACACATATTGAGCTCGTCACTACTTTCAGCCCAAAGGTTAGTCTTGTTACTTATTGAGCACCTGAAGTCGGTTGCACTCATACTACACTCTGCACTTCGTGTGCAGATCTAGGTACTTTCGGATACGGCAGTTGCTAGATTTTGGAGTTTCATCTGTGTGGAGACTATCGCGGTAGCTGCTTGGCATCTGCTGACCTTACTCTCTCTCCTTTCAGTTATTGGTACTGTCCTAGATTTTCAGATAGTATTTTTATCAGTCAGACTAAGTTACCATTTAGATGCTCATATACTCAGTGACAACGGATTTAAGAAGTGTATTTATATCAGTATTTATGGGATTTCCATTAAATATAAATATTATATTTTCAAACTTAAAAAAATTATGGTTTATTGAGGTTGTCGGCTTGCCCAGTTTTGAAATATGCACCATCACGCCATGCGGATTTTGGGTCGTGACACCTAGTGTGTCACATACGTCTCCCTTAGAGACTCATACCATCGTTCAAGGTTGCAGGTGGAGTCAGGAGCGTGGGCAGGATTATTTTTAAGCGGTGTCGATATTTAAGAAGGTGCATAAATAAACCAATTTACGTAACTATATCACATTAAAAAATACAGTTCGAATCATATTAATACAAACAACATTCAAACTATTATTACAACTCTCCTCGATGAGTATTTATTTTTTAAGCTGAATTCGTCATCTTTAATTTTTATTAGTATCCTCATTAAAAATTATTTCCAAATACCTCTTCTTCTTTTTTTCTAAAAGAAAAATCAAATAATTACTCAAAACCTTACCATTCACTTGATTTTGCAAATTGTTCTTAAACAAAAAAAAAAAAAAAAAAAAAAAAAAAAAAAAAAAAAAAAAAACATGACAACTAACGTTGGACTAGCATCCTAGAACTTAATATAAGAGTAATCTTTTTAGTAGATAGTGCACAAATTCTTAAAATAAAAAAGGCATGGTGTTGTAGGGGTTTGTACCCACCCACGACCTAAGAGAAGCAAAAGATGCACTTGACCACGAGAGCTGAAGCAGTATTCAATACAAAAGATATCATTTTTTTTAACCTATGCTATTGTTGCATATTAATTAGTCCATATACATATTTAGTAAACTTTTTCGACGAAACCGCTTAAGCCAAGGTGTATCCGCCCCTGGGTGGAATAGTTCTGATACCATATGTCAATACCCCATGCCAATAGTGATATCGTCCACTTTATACGTATGCCGACTTTAAAATGTGTCACTAGAGTTTTAAAACATGTTTTTACTAATACACTCAATATCTTTTCCTTGTTGATGTGAAATTCTTCTGGGGTGGTACAAAGATGAAATCACATTCCCTTAAAGTGCAGCCCTTTTCCGAATTCTAACGCTGATGCGAAATGTTTCCTGTATTAATTAAGCTTCTCTAAAGAGGTTAATTAAGGTGCATTCTTTTATTATTATTATTTCATTTCTATACCCGAATAAAGACTCCAGTCTGACTAGTGAAATCCTAACCACCATCAATAATAATTATCTAATGGAGTAATTAGCTTGTTCTTTAATTAATTTATTTGTGTTGGCGATTCTTAATGACAAATCGTTTGAACTACTTTTATAATATACTCCCCAACCAGCAAATTAAGTACAATTGGACGTTAAACTGCATGCATAACAGTTGCTTATTAATTATTTTCATTTATTAATTAAAAATAATTTGGCAGTTAGGATTTGTTATGGATATTGTGTTTGTGAAAGAGTAGTAGTTGAAGGATTAAGCCTCTCAAACAGCTTAGTGAAGACCTCTGTGGCCTATAATTTAATTTTTCTATAGTAATTTTATGCTAAATTCAACTCCTGAAATGTTTATTAATTTAAAGTTCATTGAGTAATTGTATCAAAGCTCTATTAGTTATACTTAAATACCTCATATAAATTAATTTTTGATATTTACTATTTATATATATATTTATCGCACAGTATATGTATATATATATATATATATATATATATATATATATACATGACAATAAAATTATACTGTAATTATGTTGTGTCAAATAAACAGATCATTATAATTATTATATTTTTAGTAGTCCCATTTTCAATTTTTCTTTTTCTCGCTCTCCTATTTAATGAAAAAGTTACGGCAAAAAAAATGCCACGAGCTGCATTTTTCTCTCTCTCTCTCTCTAAGAAAATATATCAGCCACATGTTTTAATTGATGTTGATAATTAATTTTTAAGGATGATCATAAAAATTACATTAAGAGGATTTCTTTCCCATGAGATTTAAATTTAAAAACACAAAGAAATAAGAAGTTTCCATGTGTTCACTATTTTATTATATAACAAAATCAAATTGGGTGAGATCTTCCATTTTCTAAATCAATAAATATATGAAATGATATTTTTCGAATATCTTTTTGAACTATACGCTAATAGTTATTAATCATCTGTTTTATTTTATATAATATCTTTTATTTTTGGTTTATTTCAAATAGATTCACATGTTTTTTAATTTAGAAACTTTTAACTTTAAATTTTTCGTTTGCTTTTAATGTCATGTTCTTATATATAGAGAGAGAAGTACGATAGGTTTAATATCGCAAATTTTAGGGTTACTTTTGGTTTGTGTAAAAGCTTTTTTCTAAAAACTTAGATACTTTAGTTAAATATTTAATACCTAAGTGAAAAAGAAATAAAACATCATATTTCTGATTCGACCATAAAATCTGGTTCTTTATTGTGTTTCTTAAGCGTAAAGTAAATAAGCAATAAATTAAGCATAGCGATTTTTTACGTTCACCCGCCTCTATAGGTGCAAAATTACGACCTACCACGTATTATTTTTAACTCCAACTCCACTAGATCAATGAGCCAAAATATATAAATTACAAGACTGTAATAAAATACTCTCCAGTACTCCTACTACTCTTATTTGATTCACAAATTACTCTAACTTGTAAAGCAAAATACTCACTCCAACTCATTAATTTATTTATGACACTTGATTACAACTCAATTTCTTAAAACACGTTCACTAGACTGACTCAGAAAGAATACAATGCAAGTACTCAACTCGAGTAAACGATTTTTGACTCTTTTGTTGATGTGTGAAAGGATAGTTCAGAAGTCGAAAGTCGATCATATTTAAACGCTTCAACTTGAAATTTTCTAGGTGTCCTATTCGTAGTCAGCTTCCTCTTTGATAGGACTCCTGTTGTTCAAAGGATTCCACAAGCTTTGGAATTTTAGTCTCTAACTGAATTATCTGTATCTTCTTGAACAACGATCGTTATCACTTATAGCAGCATTCTTCTACTAAACTCGGACCTGAGTAACTTTTGAGATAAAATTACTACCTTGTACAGGCGTACAAGTATCAACATGAGGAGCTGATCCTTTCCCCTGAGGAACCTGTTCTTCAGAAATTACTGGGTAACTTTTGAGATAAAGTTATTACTGTCTTGTACACAGTGGCGAAGTTAGAAATTTTTTCAAGGGTGTTCAAATTTAAAAGAAGTGAAATTTTTTCCGACAAAGGGTGTTCAATATGTGTTATATACCTTTAAAACGTAATATTTTACTTATGTACACAGTACAATTTTTCGACGAAGGGTGGTCAACCCATGTGGCTTCACCACTGCTAGTACATACGTACAAGTATATCAACATGAGGAGCTAATCTTTTCTCCTAAGGAGTTGGTTCTTCAGAACAATTAAGCAGCTACGTCGAAGACCTGGTTCTTTGAACGTTTAATTATACTTTTTTAATCATCAAAACTTTAATACTCAATGCTTCCAATTATAAATAAAAGTGTATTTACCACATCACCGTAACCTCGACAAATCTAAATTAATTTGGAAGTAGTGCAGGAAAAAGTCAAAAACCAAGTGGCATGGCGAATAGGTGCTAGAGATAAATCTGATAGCTGGAGCAGAGCTGTTAATATAATGAGCAAAAGGAATTGAATGAATGAGTTGTCAATGTCGTAATTGTATAAGTCTTTAGTAGTCATATTCTTTGATTTTTTTTTAATTTTTTGCTCTTCCTATTTGCTTTTGAACGAAAGCAACAACTTTGGCTTTGCTAAGAAAAGTGAAAAAAGTAAACTACTATTCTGACTTGATGGGCTACATCAGTTCATGCGAAATTCACGTAGGTGTTGATCACTAAAAAAGAACAATAAGTTATATAAAGTATCTCGTGTTCACGTAAGATTTAGAAAAATACCATATTTCAGAAGATATGATATAGGCAGATTACTCTGATATAAGCGTTGCTCTAAGGCTCCTTTCGTAGGTGTTAATCATAAATAAAGACAAGCAAGGGCGGATGTAGAATATGATCATCGGGTTCACTAAACCTACTACTTTCGTCGCGAAGCATAATTTTATGTATAAAAGTTCATAAAAATTACAACAAATAGTAAGTCTGAACTCATAACTTTAAAAGTACAACGAATTCATTGTTAAAAACCTTAAAATTAAACTCACACAATCTAAATCCTGGATCCGCCTCCCAAGACGAGCCTAAAGAAAAAAAGCTTATTACAACATACATTGTATCATACAAATATTTTGAACATCATGAGACAATCAATAGTGATGTATTTTGAGGAGTGACGTTGGAATTTGGATTGTAGTTTGTGAATAAAAGTGATATATTATGATTTTCTTCTCTTTTATCTAAAGAAGGTGAAAAACTACTGTCTACGTCTCAGTAACATTATTTTTTTAATTAATTCCGTTGAAAAAAGTAACACAATTGATATTTAAAAACACTTTAATTATTTAACAAAAAATACTTTAATCTTAAATATTCAATTTATCTAACGATATGCTTTTATAGGCAACTAAAATCTGATTGCACTTATAAAATCAAAAATATTTCTTTCTGAAATTTTCGTACAAGTCAAACTGCGCCGTATAAATTGAAACGAAAAAATATACTCCATTATTTTAACTTGAGTATAGTTTCAGAGTAATTTAATACAATAGGTAAAAAAATGTAAAATGCCGATTACCATAGTGAATCTATAATTTATTAAAATAAATTAGGATTAACTTATATATATAAAGATAATTACTCATAATAATTACTCTTAAGAACCTTCGTCAGGTGTGGCAGAAGGTTCCTAACAATATAGAAGAGAAGCAGAAATGAAGAATCAAATCGAGGCAACGCGTTTTAAAATGAACCACAGAATGATTAAAGCATCTGTCACTTTTTTAGCACAGAATTTGTCTCTTGGTTTAGGACCCCCATATTGATGGTACAAAATAATATCCACCATAAATTGACTCAAACTTTTAAATTTTGTTTTAATTGCTACTTGCTAGCATACGGCAAAAGGTTAGGTTACCGTTCCACCCGTAAAATCAATCACTGATGTTTGTATCAGCATAAACTGTTTAAATTATACCTTTTTGAGGGATAATGCGTGAGCACCGAGATACTTTATGCACCCGATTATACTTTGCCCGCTTCATGGGAGAAATTCAAAACTAGTCATATTTACAAGTGGTCATTCAAAAGTAGCATTGTTTCAAAAGTAATAGAAATTTAACCAATTTTCATGTAAAGATAAATTTGAACGAAAACACTATCCAAAATATGGAAAATATTCCAACATAATATACTAGAAAATTATATCTTCCTGAGGAACAATGCGTGAGCACGAGATACTTTATGCATCCGACTGTCCTTTGCCCGCTTTAGGGGAGAAATTCAAAAATAGCAAGATTTACAAGTAGTCATTCAAAAATAGCTACTGTTTCAAAATTAAAGTAATCAAAATTTAGCCGTTTTTCATGTAAAGATAAATCTGAACGAAAACATATTCAAAATTCGAAAAATACTCCAATATATTATACTGAAGTCCAGCAAAGTATACCGGTCCAGCATAATATACTGGAAGTTCATACATAGGTTCTCGAATCTCCAATATATTTGGCCGGAACTTTCCGCATGTTGGAGTTCCAGCATAATATACTGGAAGTTCATACACAGGTGCACCGAACTCCAGTATATTATGTTGGATTGGTCTCTGTTGCAACAAAATAGTGATTATTTTTCAATAACTTGACAAGCGCGGGCTATTTTTGAATGACCAATTCGAAAACTTGCTAGTTCATGTTATTTTATGTGTGATACATAAAGCTAATTAAAGAAAACCGTTCCTTATCAAAGATTTTCTAATTTCTAATTTATGAACTCGAGAATTTTAATTAAGGGTGAAAAAATCTCATATGTCCCCGTCCGAAGTCTATTATTGTTATTTACCGCTACTAATAGAGAGCAAAAGACTACCATGTGGACTAAGATCTATTTCCAAGGTTTTGTATTTACGTCTAACACATTGACTAAGATCTAAATTAATCACCACGTTACTTTGAATATTTAGTATTACTCTACCACTTACCATTAAACATAGTGATTAACATTAATATATGACACGCGTTAACTACAATTATAATTGATTTGCTCTTCATACTTAACCCGAAGTGAAATCTCACTAGTGAAATCGGGGGAAGATAGTGTATCTTATCTCTAGCCGAGGAAGTAGAGAGACGGTTCCCAACACAAACCAAGAGCAAGAAATTTAAAGAAAAAAAAAAGGGGGGGTGGGGGGAGGGGGGGGTCTTCCAACGAAATAATATATGTAGGTAATAGTTTTTAAAAATCATTTAAGAATACGTATGGATTTAGGTTAAAGTAAAGAGTGCAAATTTAAACTATCCACCAACCATTGTCGTCATATTCATTATTTTCAACCCATGTAATGTTATAGAGTCAGATTTTTCTATAACAGCGTTATAACAATAATTTTTTATATAAGTCAAGTTTTTTTTAAATCAATTTTTATGTTATGTTATAATATATATATATATTTTATGACAGAACTTTATTATAACATCCAAAAATATTCGGAACAAACGAGGCTGTTATAGAGAATTTTGACGGTATATTGTACATAAATGAGAAACTTAAAAATCCATATGTTGCTATAATAAAACAAGAAATTAAGTTATGCATTAATGGTGCCAAAAAAAATCATATACTTATAACATAATTATATGTAGCGTCATGGTAATATTAATCAATAATCTAATAAAATGATAATGAATCTGTTATAATATGTTAACTTACACAGTTACAAAGAAAAATCTTGAACTAACAACAGAGAATATTTCATTTCTTAAATGAGTTTATCGGCACAAATCCGAATTAGTAAATAATTAGAAGAAAAAAAATACAAAGAGGAGGAAGGAGAAATCAACTAAAAATAAATTATGTGATAATCATTTCACTATGAAAAAGAAAAGGGATTTATAGCTGTAAAAATGCCATTGCAAACTGGCAAAAAAGTACTACTTGAGATGCAAGAAACGTATATAGTTCTCAGCCCTTTTGATCCTAAAGCAAAACTACAAAAAGTGTAAATTAAAAATAAAAAATAAATAAGATGACAAAAAAAAAAAAAAAACACCATTTTAATCTTCTAATTAATGTTGCCATAGAAAACTCTCAAAACTGTTCGAAACCACAGCTTCTAATCCTGTATTAAATCCCATATTAATATTCTCTCCACCAAAATAATATTCACAATTAGTACCATAATCCCACCAATCTGATTCAATGAACCTCAATACTTCTTGATTTGACTCAACCGAGTCGTAACTCGTGTCCAGCTTCGGCAGCTTCACTATCTCACTCAGCTCCTCATGCTGCTGCGGCGCTAACATCGCCGCAGCTGAAGGCGGAGGCAGAATCGGAGATTCTGCTGGTGTCGACTCTTCGTCGCAGGACGAGGATGTAATGCCAGAAACTAACGACAACGACGACGATGACGACGTCATCGACGGCGTTGGCGAAGATTCCGTTGGGTTGAGATGATCCATGTGAGCGGCTTTTACGGCGGCAGCTTGAACGTCACGTGGAGAGCACGTGACCGGTCGAGGCAATAAATCGGCGAGTTGAGGGAAATTAAGGATCGCGGATCCACCTTTAATGGACATAGCAGCGACGTCGTGTGCACGCGCCGCCATTTCAGGGGTGGCGAAAGTACCTAACCAGATTCTAGATTTCTTCTTCGGTTCACGAATTTCGGACACCCATTTCCCCCACGCCCTCATTCGTACACCAACGTACGACGGGTGTTTTGATCCGTCGCTAGTTTTGTTGTTGTTGCCACCATTTTTCTTACTACACTTACTAATATTTGTCTGACCATCATTTTCTTCTTCTTGTTCTTCTTCTTCACGGCATCTCTTGAGTCGATTTTTCGAGTTGATATTCTTTACAAGAACAGAAGAAGATGAAATTGTAGAAGAAAGTGAACAAGAGTTATAACTGCTAGATTCAGATTCTGAGTTTGGTGTTGTTGGTTCAGCCATTGATGCTCTTTCTGTAGACCGTGCAATAACTTTAACAAACTGAACTACGTTGTAGATTTTTAAGTATAAATGGGTTTATACAGAGATGTAGAAAAATGTTAAGGTTTTTGGTGAAAATTAAGGAGAGGTAGAGGGTATTGAAGAAGGAGAGTTGATTTAATGAATAATTGGTTTTTTTTGTAAGTGGTGGATGGTTTATATATAGTAAGAGCTAGGGGACAGAGAGCTAAGAGAAGGGAGGGGGGTG
>ML263094.1:0-35588 GCA_005239495.1 Nicotiana undulata
CCTGGAAGCCTCCTTACATCACTCATAAGGCCTGGAAGCCTCCTCACCTCTCTCATAAGGCCTAGAATCCTCCTCCCAATATAGGCCTGAAGCCTCACTCAGTCAGACACTCTCAATTTGCCCTTAGGCCATAAACAAACCGGGTTCTCGATCCAAAACAATGTTTCATTTTCTTAAATAAATAGTATCAAAATACTCTGAGTGTCAAAACAATTTATCAGGAAAAGACTGAGTGTAATTCACAACATATCAAGTGAGGAAACACAGTAAAACAGTCCCCCAAGGGGTAAACAGATCGGCACTAGGCCCAAACACGGCTTACAGCCCAAAACATATCATAATATATAAATACTAATTAAGCAAAGGCTTAAAAATCGGTTTCGCAACTCAATAGTTTCCTAAGTAGGGAATATATTTCCCAAGTTTCAAATCTTTGTATTCCAAAACCCGTGAAGGGTGCATAGTCCGGGGTTTCATACCCTCAGGACAGGATTTCAAGACATTACTTACCTAAAAACTATCCCGGAATTATTCCGCAACACGCTTGCCTCTCGAATCAACCTCCGAAGGCTCCAAATCTACCAAGTTCAGATTTTTATCATCAACATATTCTTAAGGAATAAATTCCAATTGAAAAATATCGAATTTAACTCAAAAATCCGAAATCGGTCAAAACCCGACCCCCGAGCCCGCGTCCCGAAACTCAGAAATTTTTACAGAAAAGTGTTTTTCTTCTTCTCACGAGTCCGTACATATAAAGAACACCAAAATCGGAGTTCGTTTGACCTCTCAAATCGACCCTTGAAGGTCTCATAATCTCAGGCCCCAAAATCCTATTTTTCTACTATTTTTCATGAATCAAAGGCTGGGATTATGGTCTATAATCACCCATAATCGAGTTTTGATGACTAGAACACTTACCTCAATGAAGAACAAGGATTTCCCTCTTCAAAATTTCCCCCAAGAGCTCTTTTCTGTACAACAATGGTTTAAAAAGGCTCTACGCGATCGCACTGCCTAACCTGCTCGTCCTCTGCAATCGCGGGAATACTTATGCGATCGCAGAGAGTAAGTCCTGAACCCTCTCAAAATGCTCTATGCGATCGCGACTCCCTTCATGCGATCGCAGAGAGTAAAAATCTGCTGCACTGACACCAGAAAACCATCTATGTATTCAAGTCCGNTAGTCCAAAATAACATTACGAACCTGTTACAACTGTCGAAATTCCATTTCGACCCCGATAGCCTATTTTCCACTGCCGACCGATTCGCCAAAAAACTAACTTTCACCAATTCAAGCCTAATTCTACACCGGACATCACAAAATTATTCTGAACACACTCCTAAGTCCCAAATCTCCTAAGGAAGCTATCCGAGCCATAAAATCCGCATTCCGAGGTCGTTTACCAATAAGTCAACTCTATGTTAACTTTTCCCATTTTAAGACTATTCTTTAAGGACTAAGTGTCTGAATTCTCATTTAACCATTCCGATTCCAAGCCTATCAACTCTAACACATTAATAACAAAATAACCAATCTATAGTAAGTCAATAGCAACAATTATGATGAAGGTTTTATGTAACGACGGACCGGGTCGTTACACTTAAACGACTTAATAATTCAAACACACAAAGCAACAAATTAAAATTTGCAACTTAAGAAAGAGAGAGTAAATATCCTCCAGATTTCACAAAGCATCAAGAGAAAGTTTGGGTGGATGTGAGAAGTGCCTCTTAAAGAGAAAGGGAGAAAATAAAGAGAAATTCCCTCAAACAAACAGAGCAAGAACTCCAAATTTTTACGTTTCAACAGTAGACTTGAATGAATTAGTTGTCACGATCCAAATTTTCCTTTGTTAGGTATTGTGATGACACCTAGTCTTAGGGACTAGGTAAGCCTAACATTTACAGAACATTAACAATAATAAAAGAAATCTAACAGTCTTGATATAGAAATCTTGACAAAATTTACAATTTCCCAAAACCGGTAATACAAGTCATAAGCTCTACGAATTTACTCTAAAATTTCTAAATTACCACTGTTCGGAATGAATACAACAGGGTATGAATAATAAATACAAGAAGGTGACTCTGAAGCCTGCGAACGCATCAGCAGGTTACCTTGAGTCTCCTCGTCAATGGTTCGCGCAACTACTAACAATAATTACCTGGATCTGCACACAAAAATGCGCTAAAGTGTAGTATAAGCACACCACAACAGTGTCCAGTAAGTATCAAGACTAAGCTCGGTGAAGTAGTGACGAGCACTAGTCGAGACACCACTGGTCTAATAAATTAAACAGGCATCAATATAGAAATGACCGAACATAATATCTATCTAAAGGTTTTGCGATATAGTAACAACATGACAATAAAATGCGGAAGGAATTACCAAAAAAACAAACAAATTAATCAATGGAACATCATAATAATACCAGAAGAATGGGCAGAAAATACGAGCCAAAACCGGAAAACCACCACACAATAAACACACCGGTAACTCAACACTGCGTCAGTTTGTCCACATCAGACTTTAACCAATAAACCCAATAAATTGGTGAAAACTTTTAAACCGCAGTTTATATTGAAAGCTTTGAAGATATGATCATTTCAATATAGAAAGATCCTCTTTGAAACATACTTTCTCCGAATGTATATATATATATATATANTTAGAAGGAGAAATCTTTAAAACATAGTTCTTTCCAGATACGTGATTTTCAAATATACTTTCCCAATAAATGACTTTCAAATATCATTTTCTGCAAGACAAATGCTTTTCAAATATACTTTTGAAATATAACTTTTTGATCATAATATCCTCAAGATAAATCTACCGGAATTCAGTGCGTAACTCAGAATTTGTCATGCAGTACAGGGGGAAAGCTCCCGGAATACATATGTAGTCCCAATTTAAATATGCAATGCAGTACAGGGGGAAAGCTCCCGGAATCTCGTCCGTAGTCCCAATTTAAATATGCAATGCAGTGCAGGGGGAAATCTCCCGGAATCTCGTCCGTAGTCCCAATTTAAATATGCAATGCAGTACAGGGGAAAAGCTCCCGGAATTTTGTCCGCAGTCCCAATTTAAATATGCAATGCAGCCACTGAGGAAAACAACCAAATGCGACAGAAACAACATACATTGCCACAACAGGCGCAAAAGGAACAAAGACAGAATGCAAGGTGCGATGAGCAAATCAATACAAAAACTTGAATCACAAGAACGGTAAAAACTCACTCATAAAAAGTAGCCACTGAAAAGAATGCCAAGCACAAAGATAAACATCATAACGAGGGGAAAACGAGGCAAATATAGCAACGATTCTATATATTCAAGTTCACAACCAAAGAAATCAAATCATCCCGGCAAGGGAAACAACTATAACCAATCTCATTTAGACAATTAGCTTCACAGAATAAACTCAGCTTGAACAAGGTTCAATGATAGGTAACACCAAAGAAATACCATCAACATGGCCGATTATCAACTAAACCTAAATAGCACTTAAGGGGCAGTCATATAAATCACAACGTACGACTCACGGGCATGCTTGACACCAACGTATAGGTATTCCAATTATTGCTTAGCAATTATAGGGTGGGATTATACTAGTTTTAGTCAAACAGGCAGTGTATGAAAGAAGATATAGCATGACGGTAGGAAAGGCAAAGTCTTCATTTAAGTCAATTAAGATCAAATAAGGACTAAAAGAACACTAAGCAAGTAACTTCTAATTTGAGCAGGAAGAGATGAATCTAACAAATCATGAACTCAGATATAACAATTACGATTCATACACGGGGAATATAAGGACCTAAAAATCCTAAAAGGACAACCTATTTGCAAATAAGTCCGAGTACGCACTCGACTACAATCAACATAGAAGACTCAATCCTAAGGGGTAGTTCCCCCACACAAGGTTAGGCAAGATATTTACCTCAAAGACGACAATCCGGTACTCTAAATTGACTTCTCGGGCGAAAAGACCTCCAGACGGCTCAAAATCAACTAGAGTAACTTCATAATACACATAAAACGCATAAGGAACTATTCCGAATAATAAAGTTTCAATCTTTACAAAATTATAGAAATTGACCCAAAGTCGACCCCCGGGCCCGCACCTCGGAACCCGACAAATTTTACCAAAAACCGAAAACCCATTCCGATATGAGTTCAACCATACAAATTTTATCAAATTCCGATATCATTTGGTCCCTCAAATCATGATTTTTCAATTTAGGAATTTCCTTTCAAAACCCACATTTTTCTCAACTCAAAACACAATTTAAATGATAAAAATAAAGGCTAATTCATGAAATATATTTAATTCTAGTGAAAGAACGCTTACCCATTCGATTTGTGTGAAAAACCCTCAAAGAATCGCCAAGAACCGAGCTCGAGAAGTCAAAATATGTTAAAAATGGTGAAACCCCCGATTTTGAAAACTTATATTCTGCCCAGGTTTTTAAAGCATCGCGATCGCGTGAAATTATTTGCGATCGCTTAGAGGAAAAATAGCACTGGCCAAAAATGTCCTATGCGACCGCGAAGGTACATATGCGATCGCATATAAGAATCATCTGTTGTCCCCAACGCCACCCTACGCGATCGCGAAGCACGGAATGCGATTGCGTAGAAGAGATAATCTGATGCCCCTGCTGGAACACTATGCGATCGCGAGGTTGAATATGCGAACGCGTAGAAGGAGGAAGTGGCCTTCCGCGATCGCGATCTAGACTACGCGAATACATTGAAGGAAAATTTGGGCGAGTCAGAATAGCACTATGCGATTGCGACTACTTCTATGCGATCGCATAAAAGGAAACCAGATGACAGGTTCAACAGTGGAAAATGAGAAAAATTGACCCGAAGCCTATCCGTAACACACCCGAGACACCAGGGACCCCATCTAAATGCACGAACAAGTCATATAACGTAACACAGACTCGCTCGAGGTTTCAAATCACATAAAACAACACCAAAACGACGAATCAAACCAAAAAATCAACTTATAGATTTTCAAAACTTCAAATATCAAGACTCGCGTCGAAACCTATCAATTTAACCCGGAATGACGTGAAATTTTGCAGACAAATCATAAACGACACGACGGACCTACAACCACTCTTGGAATTACGTTCCGAGCCCGATATCAAAATTTCACCTATCGGCCGAAATCGCCGAAATTCTATCTTTCGCCAAATTACCTCAAATTACTCTACGGACCTCCAAAACCAATTCTGGACGCGCGCCTAAGTCCAAAATTATTATACGAAGTTGTTGACATCACCCAAAACTCATTCCGAGACCGTTTACACAAAAGTAAAACCTCCGGTCAACTCCCCTCATTTAAACTTCAAAAATTGAAATTTGCCTCCCAATTCGACTCCGGATTATCCGGTAACTGAATCCAACCACGCACGCAAGTCGGTATACCCAATGTGAAGCTGTTCATGACCTTACGCCACCGAACGGAGTCTAAATTCTCAAAATGATCGGTCGGGTCGTTACATTCTCCCCCTCTTAAAACAAACGTTCGTCCTCGAACGTGCCAAGATTCACCTCGAACTCATCCAATCACTGATTGCACGCTTCCAACACACACCCGCGGGTGATCCCATGTCACCCCAACTTACATAAGCCTGATGGCACAATCACAACTGCAATATAACCTTCCCATTGCCATCGATGAGCCTCATACCTCAATTTCTCACCTTGCTCTTGGGGTGACTCGAACTCACAACTTCTTGGTTGGAAGTGTAGGGTGCTTACCATCAGAGCAACCCACCTTGTCTGCAAGCATACTTTTCAGTAGAGTAAATTCAACCCTTTGCCAGCAACCCACTCTTCTCTCTTCTCTTCCTACTCTCATCTTTAATTTTTTTTTTCCCCACTTGATGTGGATTTCAATCTGGATCGATAGAGTGTTAGCTTTTCTCTTACAACCAACTATATATCTGTGATCTTTATTATCCTTATTCTGTCTATCGCTAGCAATCATCACAAGCTACCACAACACAATAATTATCACCGGAAACCACATATTTTACAACACACCACCAACTATAACATGTACATCCGACTTTTATAGATAAAATAGAAAGAAAGAAAAACGAATAAACGAAATGCTGAGAGGGACTAGAGTCTTGAAATGATATTTGAGAGAAAAAAATAGGCATATACCCTCAAACTCCATGGTATAAACTTGCAGTACACCACTTGTTAAAAAAGATTCAAAAAATTCACATTAATTGAGAGAATAAGAACATGCATACAAAAGGGAATTGGCAATTAAATTCTTTATTACATGTGCGAAAGAGATCAAACCAACAATGAATTATTAAAAACAAGAGAACAATTACAGGTAATTAATTAAAATTCAAGGTTTTGGGTTATGTTGGTTGTTTGCTCTTGGACCTGAATAGTCGTCTAACACCAAATCCATTAATCTTCTTGCTACAGATACTTCTCCAATAAAGAAGTCTGCATCATCCACTGCTATGTCCGTCGCAGCCTATATACACAACAGAGAAGCCAATTGAAATATATTAGGGAGAACTAAAGTCAATTTTCTCAAAATTACATGTTAATATAATCCAATGTCTTCGACTTGAAATATATATATATATAACCGTGTCGACGAATGAAAGGACTTCTTTGAACCAAATAAGAGTTACTATATTATTAATGGCCGTTAGAAAGGCTAACGTCTTTCATATCATTCTCTTTTTTCTCTCTTGCTTCTAAGCATGTGAAATAACAAGTTCTGTAAGGTCTTGGTGTGTGATAGCGCATATTTATATCTATATTTATACAATAATGTCGTTCGCCTTTTTTAATTTTTTAAATAGAGTTCACAAATAGCCATTCCATTACTTTTATGATATTTAGGAGTTTGAAATTAGCTAAAATAATTATTATTATTAGATTTTTTTTCCTATTTGGTTTGTGAAGGAAGCCCGATTATTTAGGACTTTAAAGATCATTAAAGTTTTTACCTAATATAATTTTTATTGGATCTACATAGCATAACTACAATACTTTTTATGTTAATATTTTCTGATATCTGTATTATATTAATTCTAACATAAATAAAGAGATTGACCAGAACGAAACTAGCCTTCTTTTACCTGATAAGTAGTCTAACCCAAATTTCTAAAAGAATAGAATGCAACAAACTTGACTTTCACAAAATTCTTTTACAATTGATGTCAAATTACAAGTGGTGTTTTTTTAAGTTTGGACAAATCTCACGTGGTCTATAGAATTATCATTTAATTCCTTTTCAATTATTAATAAAAATTTAACTATTAAATCTTTACTTATTTATTCTATATAGCAACTTAGCATTTACAAATGTAAGATCGATTACGATTTCACCTATATAAATCATTATTGATAGGCCTAATATACATATATCATATAGAATCAATCTACGTCTATATTATATATATCTATCTATTTATACTATATTAAAAGCATGGAGACCCATAACGAAATATCGTTCCTTTTTTTTACCCTTTAAAAATATATTTCACATTGGACACAATTGTGGTTTAAGTTACTTTCCTAAAAATTAAGAATTTGAAATCAACTAAAGTTTGGGTGTTTATAATTTTTTTCTTATTTCAAAAAGTAACTAACACCAAAATTGGAAAAACCAAAGTTGGAATATGCGCGTAGAGTTCTTTTAGGTTTAGAAATCTTTATTCTTTGACATAGAATTATATAATATTCAAAGAGTGACCCAACATTTTGAAAATCAAAGTAGAAAATAAAATTCATATATTTAGAAATTAGAACTACATGACGTTTAGAAGTTTTTATCCAAATATAACCATTAATTTGTTGTGTAAAGTAATTAATTGAAAGAGAATGATTACATAAAAAACTATAAAAATAAAGTCAGTAGTCCTTTTCTTTTTTTATTTGAGGTATTCACATTTTTTGGAAATAACCTAATTACAATCTTGTCAATGTGAACTTTATTTTTAAAGGGTATAAAAAACAAACACATTTCGCCAATACTCTTTGTACTTTTAATATAATCTATAACTTTAGATTATATAGACATTGTTTGAAAATATGATTATCACCGTTGTCAATGGAACATCAAGGTCGATTAATTATTTTCTAGAGGTAATTTTTCTTTAATCTTTGAGTTGTAATAATCGCGTAGATTGGAGCTTTGTAAAGTCAATGAACATAATATTTTTAAATTATATTCAATTGGACAAAAGAAGCTACTTTATAATTTACCGTGCCTTTTCACGCTATGATTTAATCAATATTATTTTTGATGCAAATGACAGATAAATAACTATTTGTCGTGTGAATAAGCCAATAGTATGCATTTCCCTTAAGGAATATATAATTATTTTCTCTAAGTCTTTTTGTAGATTTGAGTGTGAGAATTTTACAATTATCAATGCTTCAACTAACTATACTCTATCGTCAACATCTATTTACTCCTTCAACATATAATCTTAATTTCTTCTTTTTTCTGTAATGAACTTTTATCTAAATGAACAACATTAACGATATTCTTTAGACATTATATTGTATTGGTAAGATTTTCAATTATGGGGATTTTTTTGCTATATTTACAAATTAAATAACCATTCTTATTGTTCTGATTTTTTATGTTAGATGTTAAATAAAAAGATGAGTTCGAGTCAATTTAATATAGTAATTATGATAATATTCTTGTTGGTCACTTTTATATTTTAGCAAAAATTCAGACTAATTTTAAATTTAAGGCGTCTAATCTTATTTTAATTTTATTAATTTTTAAATATGAATTTTACAATAATCGTTAAGCCACACGTGCACGATTAATAGGTTTTATATTCAGTAATATTGAATATGCTGTTAAGAAAATATCACCAGTTCTTGTAGGGAATATATATGTGTGTGTGTTCTTAGGATCTTAAATTGAATTTCATAAACAAATTGATAATCAAGCATCAATTTCAAAATTAACAGTGACAACTAGAATTAATTAGGAATTTTAGGAACTATCTGTAATTTCATTCCGTTCCCTAGTCAATAGGAAATTAGTCCATTTGGTAATGGTTGATTAATAATTTTCATATACTGGTAAAAAACAAATTCTTTTTAGTGTTTGATTTGAATAAATAAACATAGGAAACAGAAAGTATTAAAGTAAAGGAGAAGGATTCCTTTTGACTTTTATTTATCTTGCGACTAATGCATTTATTTCCCTAATTTTTCCTTTTCTATCTCGATTCAAAATTAACTTATATTTTTAATTAAAAAATGCAAGGCTAGGGGCTCCTACATTGCTTCAAGGATCTCTTTCTGTTTTTCCATTTCCATTAATGTTGTTAAGATAAAACATAAACATACCAAATTAATTTGAGAAAATTAAGATTTAAATGACTTTTTTTGGACGTAAAGATCTTACATAAAATGTACGAATTACTAGCCGTATATATGTACACGTCGAAATCGGGCTCACCCGAAGATAGCCTACTAACGGCCGAGATATCCGTGACCGGTCGAGGATCGTGGCGGAAATTTCCGCACGAGTCAAATCAAGAACAGTTATTTAGCCAACCTGATATTTCTTTATGTATTTAGAATTGTACCATAAGTAGAATTCCTCTACGGGAGTTCTAATCATTTGTAATAATCTAATCTTCACATATCAAAGCAATACAACACTTTTCTCTTTAATTCTCTTGTTCTTCAGTTCATATTTTTTAACTATATTCTCAGTTAGTTCGAGGGCGATTCAGCTCGAGGACCAAGTTGTATTTTACACGGGTCCGCTGTCAATTTCAAGCATTAATCATCATATTTATTAATTTATGCTAGGTGATCACATATCCTTCAAACCACTTATAAATTTAATTGTTATTCGATTTTAAGGGTAAACAATATATAAAGAGGGAGAGAGGGGAAGAGGACGAGAACCTGATCCTGTAAGTCGTTGAGAGATGGTTCATCAATGGATGCCATGAGAATTCCTGTTATTACAGAAAATTAAAAAGACAATTTGACAGATTAGTTTTAATTAGTGTAAATTGAATATACATAAAATCATGAGCAAATTCTTGGTTGGAATAGGTGATTTGCTTGCTTTCTATATTTGAGTCTTCAACAAAATCGAAAATCAGTTGATTCAAATAATTAATATGAATACATATCACATGGAAAAACACATAAAATGAAACAGTGTGAAATTGTTGCTTACTTGATGATGAGGCTGTTGAAATGATAGTAGCAAAGATGAACAACATAAGAAGATGGAAAACAACTTTTTGCACCATTTTGATGAGGTAATTTAGCAGATGGGACAAGTTTTCAGCAGATTTGAGTTTATGTCATTAATTATACAAATTTGTCCAGTTTATGACAACATTATATAGAGTTAGGAAATAGAATTTAATACAAAAAGTCAACTTCTACTTCCTTTCATTAGATAAGAAATCACCTCCCACCAACCCCACAAGATACTGCAAATAATTAATTTAAAATTTGAGTAGACTTTCCCACTTGCCTATAATTAAATTAGTTTTGACATTTTCGAATATTCAGACAGGTTCCTCAGCAATTAATTAATCCGCAAAATATGGTAGGATAATCCTACCATGACGACAACAAGAAAAAATGAGGAATTAATAAGTAGTTGAAATGTAATGTTTTGAACTTTCTTAATTTCTATAATAGAAAATATAATAGAAGAAAGGAAGAGAAATTATTTGACTAATGATATAGCAATGCTCTCACCTCAGCAAAAGGAGATTTGGCTGCCCCTACTGTTTTATAAATACTCATTTGCTTTCTACGGCGGTTCATTCTTTTCCATTTATTTAACGAGTCATTAACATTTTAACAGAAATTAAATAGCTACAATTTTAAGTAAGTACGTATTATTTTGATGAGCGTTATTTAAGATTACACGCAAAACAAATGAGAGTTAATTGTGTGTAACAATTCGGTCGGTCGTTTTGAGAATTCAAGCTCCGTTCGGCGGCATAAGGTCTTGAACAACTTCGTGTGGTGATTTTGGACTTAGGCGTGCGTCCAGATTTGGGTTTGGAGGTCCGTACGGTGATTTGAAGCATTTCGACGAAAGTTGAAAAAGTTGAGCTTGGAAGGTGGAAAAGTTTGACCAATAGTTGACTTTAGTGATATCGGGGGGTCGAAATATGATTCCGAGAGTTGGATCAGCTCCGCCATGTCATTTGGGACTTGCCTGCAAAATTTGATGTTATTCTGGGTTGATTTGATAGGTTTCGGCACGAGTTTTAGAAGTTGAAAGATTTGAAAGTTCATAAGTTCGATCCATGTCGCGATTTGTATTTTCAGCATTTTTTGATGTGATTTGAGACCCCGAGCGAGTCTGTGTTAGGTTATAGAACTTGTTTGTGTATTTAGACGGAGTCCGGGGTGAAAGTACAAGGGGGAGGGGGGGGGGGGGTTGTTGACTATTTAAAATTTAGTCGACCAACACAAGTATTAGTTGACTGACCACAACACATAATGAAAGTAAGCAGTAAAGGAAAAGTAAATAACACACAACAATTTATACTAGTTCGGTACCATTGTGTTACTTACATCCAGTTTCCCTTGGGTCACAAGGGTTCCCTTAAGATCTTTAAACAAAGTTACAATACAGATGGTTTTAACGCATTCACCACCAACGAACAATATCAACACTTGAGTTCAAAATAGTTGACACAACTCTCTTTTGTGTTCAAGATCTCCCTATCTTTTGAGACACTGATAACCAAGGATTAGAGTGTTTGAACTAAGAAGTAGATAGACTTAGAATACAATGTGTGTAGTTCCGCATTCTTCTTCTTGAAAGATCAGCCTGCTTATAGGAGAGAAAATAGTCGTTAAGTCTTCAGCGAAATCAGAGGCACAAGATCTTTGTTTAAGGGATTTGACCCAAGGGGTGCCTCTTCGAATCTTGCTCTTTGAAGAGCCCAGATTCGATTGTGACCTTCCTTGTCACATCTTGATTTAAGGAGTCGTTTACGCCTAGAGTGAGATTAATTTACGAGCGTAATAATTGCTGACTATCTTCTTAATTTTTAGAATCCATGATTGGCAATCTAAGTTCCCTTGATTGAGGACGAGTCAATCTGCTTCTCTTGATTGTCCATTAATGTGGTAACAACATATTCATTCTTTCCTTACTTGCTATTTTGAATCATGTAGCAATTTTGTTGAGCATCTCCATTCTTTCCTTTTTGTTTGTCCTACAAGTATAATATAAGATAATATTGTCATCATTGCAATTTAAACTTAAACCTATGAATCTCCCCCTTTTTGATGATGACAATCAAGAAGGAGTAAACAAAGTAGTTTAATTTAAGATACTTCCCTTTTAAGGAGTTGCTCCCCCTGAGTTGTTGCTCCCCTGAGATTATGTTCTTCTCATATCTCCCCCTGAGTTGTTTACTCACATTTTTTCTCCCCCTTTGACATCAATCAAAAAGGAAAGAGAAACATATAGAGCAAGATAAAATATAATATACATACTAATAAGGTGGTTAGAGCATTAGAGCCTTCAGCAGAGGCTTCGTTAGTACATACCAAAAAAATTGTCTAATAGAAACTACCAACAAAAATAAGCATAAGCAAAAAAATTGTTTGTCATAACAACACAACCAGAGGTATTAACTACGTCCCAGGAAGTATTTGAGGGTGCTGATCACTTTGGTGCAGAAGGAGTCATAGGAATTCTCAACATCTTTGACGAGTTTGTCCATCTTTTCACTCATGGAATTGAAAGCCCTGATTCCTTGTCTCCTTGTAGTTCCTATGTCTATCCGAAGCTTGGCCACATCTGTACCTGTCTCCTTAGTGACATCCCTGATCTTATCTACATGTTCTTTCATCTCCACAAGTAGAAGCTTGACTCCATCAAGGTAGTGTTGAATTTGTTGAACATTCTGAGAGGTAGTCGACTGGGAAGCTAGTTGATCAGTTTGGACATCAACTTGCGCTGGAGGACTTTCAACCTTGGCTCGCTTAACCCATCCATCATCACCCAATGTGTACCCCATCATAGAAAAATCAGTCTTATCATAAGTACTGGAGATGTGATTGGGTGTAAAAGGTGCCAAGTCTACTTTCATAACTTCCAGAATATGAGAGATAAGAAGACCATAGGACAGACATGCAGCAGATGAGGAAATATCCCTAATACTCTCAAGCATATATTGACGAATCCACACTGTAACGACCCGGTCGGTCGTTACGTAGAACCTGTATTATATTTACTGTTATTGCCTTGTCATAGGTTGGTTATACTGTTTATGGTGTGTTATAGTTGGTAGGCTCGGAATCGGAATGGTTGTAGTGAGAATTGAGGCGCTTAGTCTCTAAAAATAGCCTTAAAACGGGAAAAGTCAACTGAGAGTTGACTTATTGGTAAACGATCTCGGAATGCGGATTTTATGGCTCGGATAGCTTCGTTAGGTTATTTGAGACTTAGGAGTGTGTTAGGAATATTCTTGTGATGTCCGGTGTAGAATTAGGCTTTAATTGGCGAAAGTTAGTTTTTGGTGATTCCGGTCGGCAGTGGAAAATAGGATATCGGGGTCCGAATGGAATTCCGGAAGTTGGAACAGGTTTGTAATATCATTTTGGATATGTCTGCAAAATTTCAGGTCAATCGGAGGTATTTTGGATAGTTTCGGCATTGTTGGTGGAATTTAGAAATTTCAAAGTTCTTAGGCTTGAATTCGATGTGATTTTGGTGTTTTGATATTATTTTTGATGTTTCGAAGGCTCAACTAAGTTTGAATGATCATTTATGATGTGTTGGTAAATTTGGTTGGGGTCCCGAGGGGCTCGGGATTGATTTCGGATGGTTAACGAGCGTTTTGGCCTTGGAAAAGTCTGTTGTTTTACTGGTGTTAGCACAACAACAAATTGTGCATCGCGATCGCGTAGAGTTGAGTGAGGCCCGGAGAAAATTGTTCAATGCCATCGTTGAGTGTGGGGTGCGATCACGTAGCACTGAAGGTCTGTTCATCGTGAACGCGTGGGATAAGGCGCGATCGCGTAGGGTTAGCAGGTCGAATCAGGAGGCCACACGCTTGTTCCTCGCGAACGCGGTCAGAGGTCCGCGATCGCATAAGCCTGGGAGGTAAAGCATCGCGATCGCAGAGGGTTATTTTGGGTAGATGTAAATTTGTGCTCCGCGATCGCGATTTGGGTCCCGCGATCACGATGAATAAAGACCTGGACAGTATTTAATTAAACCCTCCGCGGCCAATACCCACTTTTCCACCATTTCTGAACGGGAAGGGAGCTTTTGAGGCAATTTTGAAGAGAGAAAACCATTGTTCTTCATTGATGTAAAGATTTTGGACCTTATAACTCGCTTATATGTGATTAAGGACCAAATTATCATAGTTTAATTTATGAAAATCAGTAGAAAAGATGGAATTAAGGCTCGAGAATATGAGACCTTCTAGGGACGATTTGAGGGGTCAAACAAACTCCGAGTTTAGACTTCTTTATATGTACGGACTCGTGAGATGATGAAGAATATTTTGGTATAAAATTTGTTGAGTTCCGAGATGCGGGCCCAGGGGTCGGGTTTTGACTAATTTCGGGTTGTGTGCTAAAATTGGTATTTTTCAATTGGAATCCATTTCCTTAGCATAGTTTGATGTGAAAAATCTGATCTTTATAGATTTGGAGCACTCAGAAGTTGATTCGAGAGGCAAATGTGTTATGGAATAGCTTTGCGGGCTAGTTTGAGGTAAGTAATGTCTTTAAATCCTGTCCTGAGGGTATGAAACCCCGGACTTTGCATCCTTTCACGAATTTGGAGTGACGCACACACTGGATGACGAGTGTGGGGCATGCACGAACTAGAAAACTGGAAAATGTACCTTTTTAGGTAACTATTGAGTTGCGAAACCGCTTTTAAAGCATATGTTTATTAGTATTACTATGTTTTGTTATACTTGGGCTGTAAGCCATGTTTGGGGCCTAGTGCCGATCTTTTAACCCCTTGGGGTCTATTTTACTGATATTCTCACTACTTTGAAACTATGATTTTACACGCAGTCTTTCTTGTGAAATTGTTGACACTCCTATTTGATGATATTATTATTTCTTGAAATGAAATACTATTTTGGGTCGAGAACCCCATTTTATTCATGGTCCGAGTGGTATGCTGAGAGTGTCTGGCTGAGTGAGGACGAGGGCCAATGTTGTGAGGATGTTATGATATGAGAGAGGCCGAGTGCCTGAGAGTGATTTATGCCATGATGTGGCTTGTTAATAGCGCTTGGGTTGTAGGAGCCCCTCCGGAGTCTGTACACACCCCCAGTGAGCGCATGTACCTACTGAGTGCGAGTGCCGAGTTATTGGGAGGCATGAGTGACAGTGAGGTTGCCCGCGGGGCTGATACTGAGTGATGGTGAGGTGCTGAGGGAAATTGTTACGAGTGATGATTATGGACCGAGGGGCAGTTTTATGATGATATTTTACTGAGTTTTTGACTATGATTCACTTTATTTTTCAAATTGATATTACTGAGCGTTTTACTGAGAAATACTAGAAAGATATACTGTTTCAAATGGTTTTATGGAAACTGGTTTTCGAACTTACGTATACTGTATTGAGACTTGATGTTTTACTGTTTTGTGGATTGGTGTATATGTGCTGTGTGTTTCATATACTTCAGACTGTGATTTATTTTCATTACTACTGAGTTGGCGTACTAATCATTACTCCCTGCACCCCTGTGTGCAGATCCAGGTACTTGTTCGGAGCAGTAGTCGTCTGAGCTCGTTGTCATCAGCGTTTGGGATTTCGAGGTAGCTGTCCAGCGTCCGCAGCTTCTCCACTTCCCTTCTTCATATAGTACTTAGTATTTGATTCATAGACATTTATTATGACATTAGCAGAGTTAGTTTATTTTTTTAGATGCTCGTGATCGGGTGACTCCGGTCTTGGGGGATTTGTTTAGGCTGTTAGATTATTATTGCGGCGTAAAGACTTAAAGAAATTATTTTATACTCTGGTTGCTGATTATTAATGATTTTGAGAATATATATTAAAATGAATGTGTAGTTACGTGATGGTTGGCTAGCCTAGTTCCACGATAGGCGCCATCACGACCTGTTAGGATTTGGGGGCGTGACAAGTTGGTATCAGAGCTCTAGGTTACATAGGACTCAACGGTCATGAGCAGGTTCAGTAGAGTCTTGCAGATCGGTACAGAGACATCTGTACTTATCTTCGAGAGGCTGCAGAACTCTTAGGAAAAATCTCATTTTCTTGAACTCTTTCGTGCCAACCTATTGGTTTTTGAAATCTAAAATACTGTTTTTCATTCTCTCACAGATGGTGAGGACACATACTACCGATCAGGGTGACCAGACACCAGCCAGACCCACAAGGGGTCGAGGCCGTGGTAGAGTTAAGGGACCATCCCGTGCAGAAGCCGAGACAGTACCACAGGATCCCCCTATCATTCAGGATTAGGTTCCCGCCGAGGGTGCTCCAACGGGACAGGCTCATGCACCGCAGTGCCTATTGTTATTCCGGGTCTTCAGGAGACCCTGGCTCAGATATTGACGGTGGGTACCAGTTTAGCTCAGGCAGGTTCCATGTCTACTTCTGCTACTACAGCTCAGGCCGGGGGAGGCATTCAGACTCCAGCTGCCCAGACACTTGAGCAGGCTGTACAGGGAATTCAGGCACCGGGGGTAGTCCCAGCCCAACCGGTTGCCCCAGTTAAGGACTATGTAGTCCCAGCTATACCTGAGGATGAGAAACGTAGGCTGGAGAGGTTCAGCAGACTTCAGCCTCCGACTTTCACCGGCACAGAGGGTGAGGATGCCCAAGGATTTCTGGATAAATGCCAGAGGATACTACGTACTGTGGGTATTTTGGAGACTAGTGGGGTCTCGTTTGCTACATTTCATTTTGCTGGTGCTGCTTTCACTTGGTGGGAGGCATTTGAGAGGCGAAGGTCGATTGGTTCAAGACCCCTCACCTGGCAGCAGTTCTCCACGATCTTTCTGGAGAAGTATGTTCCTCAGTCACATAGAGAGGAGCAGCGCATGCAGTTTGAGCAGCTGCGCTAGGGAGAGATGTCAGTTACTCAGTATGAGATGAGATTTTCTGATTTGGCTCGGCATGCTTCAGAGTTAGTCCCTACTGACAGGGAGAGGATCGAGAGGTTTGTAGATGGTCTCACGTATCAGCTTCGCATTTTGATGACCAGAGAGAGAGAGTGTCAGGAGCTACATTTGAGCAGGTTGTTGACATTGCTCGGGACATTGAGTCGGTTCGTAGGCAAGAGTGTGATGAGAGGGAGGCCAAGAGGCCTCGGGGATCAGTTAGATTCAGTGGTGCCCTTCTCAGAGGGCAGTTTCAGCACAACAGAGGTCGTCCATTTAGACCTCCATAGCCAGCTCGCCCAACTTACAGTGGCGCATTTTCTAGGCAGGGTCCTCGCAGTTCTCATCAGGGACGTTCATCTTTTAGTGCCCTTCCAGCTCAGAGTTCCTCCAGAGCATCATCATATCAGGGTTCTTCTATGCATGGTTCATCCGGTGGTTATCATGGTGGCAGAGGTTCTCTTCAGTCCCCATCTTCAGCTCCAGGTGGTTGTTTTGAGTGTGGAGAGTTCGGACATGGGTGGAGGCAGTGTCCCCGTCGTCCTGGTAGTTTATCTCAACAGAGGGTTTAACCCTCGACTTCGGCCCCAGTCACTTCACCACCTACCCAGGCAGCCAGGGGTGGTGGTCAGGCAGCTAGAGGCCGCCCTAGAGGGGGAGGTCGAGCAGGTGGAGGCCAATCACGTATTTATGCACTTCCGTTTAGGCCTGATGCTATGGCCTCAGATGCGGTGATTACAGGTACTATCTTAATTTTTCACATTGATGCTATAGCGGAATGGAATTTGCGATCAAAAATGCGTTCGCAAATGTCCACAGAATGTTCTGCGCAAAACCGAGGTATTTTCGCACCTGCGATCACTTTTCCGCAGGTGCGACTTCGCAGGCGCGTATCCCTTCATCGCAGGTGCGACCCGAGTCGCTGGTGCGAACTTTTCTACGCACCTGCGGTTTCGCAGGTGCAGTACTAGTTCCGCAGGTGCGAAAGGCTGTCAGTTAATTCCCAATTTTACTCCCCCAAGTCAGTTTTCTATGCCCTAACATTTCAAAGCACAAAACACTCCCTCACATTTCTCACTCAGAGTGATTCACAATCTCAGGTAACTTCACTTACTCACTCCCTTTTGCCTCTCCATTTTTGTTTTTCTTTAAAGTTTTCTTGATTAATCAGGCCTTCAATGGCCATGAGCATCATTTAGTTGCTTCATTTTTGTTTTTGTTCTTTTTCTTTCCTTTACTGTTTTAGGATAGAATTAGGGTGAGGGTTGGTTGAGAGTAGTGATTGAATCATTTGTGGGGTTGTGTTGAGCATCAAACTCATGTGAGGAAAGAGTAAATGTCATACGCTCGCAAAGTGTTCGAGTTATGGTACGAGTGAAAATTGAGTGCCTCGTACCTTGATTGTTGTATTAATGAAGTTAGAATGCAATTTGGTACACTAATCTGGAAGTCTTGAGTATATATTAGTGGCCAAAAGCAAGACCCAAGTGTGTGTGCAAAGCCCTAGCTTCAATACTTGTTCTTCTCTCTCAAAATATTATTTACCAATCCAAAGATATCTCCAAAGAAATGCCAAGATCATGTATAAGAATGGGTTGGGGATAAAAATATGAATTTACAAATCTGCCCAGAATTTCCCCAGAAAATGACCTATGCGTCCGCATCCATACCTTCACATTCGCGAAGGTATGTGGTTAGTAGTCTTCGTGTTCGCGGCTACCTTGACTACGTTTGCGATGCAATGGTTCCTGAAGCACCGCGTTCGCGGTGAACACCACACGTTCGCGTAGGATTAATTCCTCAGCAATTCAATTTGTTCTTCGCGTTTGCGTCTGGGTTACCGCGTCCGCGTTAGTTTAACTTCCGAAGCTACGCGTTCGCACTATGCTTTCGCGTTCGCGAAGGGCAATTAACTGGGCAGATTTCCCTTGTCCAATTTTGCTCCTTTTTTGACTTGTTTTCATATTATTTTTGCCACAATCAATTCTGAACCATTTGACACCTGAAATATACCAACAAACATAAATAATGTCTTAGTTTCCTAATAAAATTACACAAAAGATTAAGTATTAAAAGGAGATAAGTTGGTAAAATACCGACTTATCAAAGGTCGAGCAGGTGGAGGCCATCCACGTATTTATGCACTTTCGGCTAGGCCTGATGCTATGGCCTCAGATGCGGTGATTACAGGTACTATCTTAATTTTTCACATTGATGCTTTGGCTTTATTTGACACTGGTTCCACGTACTCTTATGTCTCATCCTATTTTTCTCACTTTCTAAATATGTCCCGTGAGTCATTAGTTACGTCTGTTCATGTTTCGACTCCGGTGGGCGATACTATTGTTGTGGACTGTGTGTATCTGTCGTGTCTTATATCTATTGGGGGTCTGGAGACCCGAGTGGACTTGATGTTACTCAGTATGGTTGATTTCGATGTGATACTGGGCATGTATTGGTTATCCCCATGTCATGCTATTCTTGGTTGTCACGCTAAGACCGTGACCCTAGCTATGCCCGGAGTTCCAAGAGTTGAGTGGAGAGGGTCTATAGAGTATGTGCCTAGCAGAGTGATTTCTTATTTGAAGGCTTAGCGTATGGTTGAGAAAGGATGTGAATCTTATCTTGATTCTGTTCCCGTGGTCCGTGATTTTCCGGACGTATTTCCTGCAGACCTTCCAGGCATGCCACCTAACATGGATGTTGATTTTGGTATTGACTTGGTGCCAGGCACCCAGCCTATCTCTACTCCACCTTATCGTATGGCACCAGCGGAGTTGAAAGAATTGAAAGAGCAGCTTCAGGAACTCCTAGATAAGGGGTTCATTCGGCCTAGTGTGTCACCTTGGGGTGCATCGGTGTTGTTTTTGAAAAAGAAGGATGGCTCCATGCGCATGTTTATTGAATAAGGTTACAGTGAAGAACCGGAATCCTTTGCCCCGTATTGATGACTTGTTTGATCAGCTTCAGGGAGCTAGAGTGTTCTCCAAGATTGACTTGAGGTCTGGGTATCATCAGCTGAAGATTCGGGATTTTGACATTCCGAAGACTTCTTTTAGGATCAGATATGGTCATTACGAGTTTCTGGTTATGTCAGTTGGGCTGACCAATGCCCCATCCGCATTCATGCTATTGATGAACATTGTGTTTCAGCCTTACCTTGATTCGTTCGCCATTGTGTTCATTGATGACATCCTGGTTTATTCCCGTAGCCAGGAAGAGCATGCTCATCACTTGAGGATTGTGTTACATTGGTTGAGGGAGGAGAAACTTTATGCAAAATTCTCCAAGTGTGAGTTTTGGCTTGGTTCGGTAGCTTTCTTGGGGCAGGTGGTGTCTAGTGAGGGTATTCAGGTTGATCCGAAGAAGATTGAGGCGGTGCAGAGTTGGCCCAGACCGTCCTCAACTACAGAGGTTAGGAGTTTCCTTGGTTTGGTGGGATATTACTGTCGCTTGGTGGAAGGATTATCTTCTATTGCTTCGCCTTTGACCAGATTGACCCAGAAGGGTGCTCCATTCAGATGGTCTGATAAGTGTGAGGAGATCTTTCAGAAGCTCAAGTCAGCATTGACCACAGCTCCGGTACTAGTTTTGCCTACTGGTTCGGGTTCTTACACAGTCTATTGTGATGCTTCTAGAGTTGGTTTGGGAGCGGTACTGATGCAGGACGGTAGGGTGATTGCCTACACGTCGAGATAGTTGAAGTGCACGAGAAGAATTATCCAGTACACGATCTTGAGTTAGCTGCCATTGTTCATGCCTTAAAGATTTGGCGCCATTATCTGTATGGAGTGCAGTGTGAGATCTTCACTGATCATCGTAGTTTGAAGTATCTACTGAGGCAGAAGGATTTGAATTTGCGGCAGAGGAGATGGTTCGAGCTTCTCAAGGATTATGGCCTTACTATTTTGTATCATCCAGGGAAGGCCAATGTAGTAGCTGATACCTTGCGTCGCAGAGCCGAGAGTTTGGGGAGTCTAGCTTACCTTTCAGCAGCAGAGCGACCTTTAGCACTTGATTTTCAGGCTTTAGCGAGTCAGTTGGTGAGATTGGATTCGTCAGACCCTCCACAGGTAGTACCTAGCATGACTTCCCGGTCTTCTCTTTATGATCAGATTAGAGCTCGATAATATGATGATCCACAATTGTTAGTACTTCACGATAGGGTCCGTCGAGCTGATGCGAGGGATGTGACTATTGGTGATGACAGTGTTATGAGGATGCAGGGCCGTATTTGTGTGCCCAAGGTGGATGGTCTTCTGGAATTGATATTAGCAGAGGCACATAGCTCGCGGTGTTCCATTCATTCGCGTGCCGCGAAGATGTATCAGGACTTGAGACAACAATATTGGTGGAGGCGGATGAAGAGAGATATTGTTGAGTATGTATCATGGTGTCTCAACTGCCAGCAAGTCAAGTATGAGCACCCGAGACCAGGTGGATTACTTCAGAGGTTAGATATTCCGGAGTGGAAGTAGGAGCAGATAACTATGGACTTTGTAGTTGGGCTTCCACGGACTTCGAAGGGTTTTGATTCCATCTGGGTCATTGTGGATAGATTGACCAAGTCCGCGCACTTCATCCCTATTGGTACTACTTATACTTCGGAGCGGTTAGCTGGTATTTACATTAGGGAGATTGTCCGGTTGCATGGAGTTCCGGTTTCTATTATCTCTGACAGAGGTACTCAGTTCACATCTCAGTTTTGGAGGGCCGTGTAGAGAGGTATGGGTACTCAGGTAGAGTTGAGCACTGCATTTCATCCTCAGATCGATGGGCAGTCGGAGCGTACTATTCAAATTTTGGAGGACATGTTGCGTGCCTGTGTGATTGACTTTGGTGGTTCATGGGATCAGTTTCTTCCACTTGCGGATTTTGCATAAAATAACAGCTACCAGTCCAGTATTCAGATGGCCCCGTATGAGGCTTTATATGGTAGGAGGTGTAGATCTCCGGTTGGTTGGTTCGAGCCCGATGAGGCTAGGCTATTGGGCACAGATTTGATTCAGGATGCGCTGGAGAAGGTGAAGTTGATTCAGGAGCGACTTCGCACAACGCCGTCTAGGCTGAAGAGTTATGCGGACCGGAAGGTTCGGGATGCATCTTTTATGGAAGGTGATAAGGTACTGCTGAAGGTATCAGTGTTATGACGTTCGGAAAGAGAAGAAAGCTGAGTCATCGGTTTATTGGTCCTTTTGAGGTACTTCAGAAGCTTGGAGAGGTGGCTTATAAACTTGCCTTGTCACCCAGCTTGTCGAGTGTTCATCCGATATTTCATGTTTCGATGCTTCGGAAGTATGTTGGTGACCCGTCTCATGTTTTAGACATCAACACAGTTCAGCTCAAGGATGATATGTCATATGAGGTAGAGCCAGTAGCAATTTTGGATCGTCAGGTCAGAAAGTTGATGTCTAAGAATATAGCTTCAGCGAAGGTACAGTGGAGAGGTCAGCCAGTGTAGGAGGCTACTTGGGACACCGAGCGGGAGATGCAGAGCAGATATCCTCACTTTTTTGAGACTCCAGGTATGTTTCTAGACTCGTTCGAGGACGAACGTTTGTTTAAGAGGAGGAGAATGTAATGACCCGGTCGGTCGTTACATAGAACCTGCATTATATTTATTGTTATTGCCTTGTCATGGGTTGGTTATACTGTTTATGATGTGTTAGAGTTGGTGGGCTCGGAATCGGAATGGTTGTAGTGAGAATTGAGGCACTTAGTCTCTAAAAATAGCCTTAAAATGGGAAAAGTTAACTGAGAGTTAACTTATTGGTAAACGACCTCGGAATGCGTATTTTTATGGCTCGGATAGCTTCGTTAGGTGATTTGGGTCTTAGGAGTGTGTTCAGAATATTTTTGTGATGTCCAGTGTAGAATTAGGCTTGAATTGGCGAAAGTTAGTTTTTGATGATTCTGGTCGGCAGTGGAAAATAAGCTATCGGGGTCGGAATGGAATTCCAAAAGTTGGAACAGGTTCGTAATGTCATTTTGGATATGTCTGCAAAATTTCAGGTCAATCGGAGGTGTTTTGGATAGTTTCGGCATTGTTGGTGGAATTTAGAAATTTCAAAGTTCTTAGGCTTGAATTCGATGTGATTTTGGTGTTTTGATGTTGTTTTTGATGTTTCGAAGGCTCAAATAAGTTTGAATGATCATTTATGATGTGTTGGTAAATTTGGTTGGGGTCCCAAGGGGCTCGGGATTAATTTTTGATGGTTAACGGGCTTTTTGGCCTTGAAAAAGTCTGTTGTTTTTCTGGTGTTAGCACAACAGCAAATTGTGCATCGCGATCGCGAGGTCAGGTCCGCGATTGCGTAGAGTTGAGTGAGGCCCAGAGAAAATTGTTCGATGCGATCGCTGAGTGTGGGTTGCAATCGCGTAGCACTGGAGGTCTGTTCATCGCAAACGCGTGGGATAAGGCGCGATCGCTTAGGGTTAGCAGGTTGAGTCAGGAGGCCAGGCGCTTGTTCTTCACGAACACGGTTAAAGGTCCGCGATCGCATAAGGTGGGAGGTAAAGCATGGCGATCGCATAGATCTAGCCGCGATCGCAGAGGGTAATTTTGGGCATGGAAATTTATGCTTCACGATCGCGATGTGGGTCCCGCAATTGCGATGAATAAAGACCTGGACAATATTTAATTAAACCCTCCGCGACCAATACCCACTTTTCCACCATTTTTGAACGAGAAGAGAGTTTTTAAGGCGATTTTGAAGATAGAAAACCATTGTTCTTCATTGAGGTAAGGATTCTGGACCCTATAACTCGATTATATGTGATTAAGGACCAAATTATCATAGTTTAATTTATGAAAATCAGTAGAAAAAGATGGAATTAGGGCTTGAGAATATGAGACCTTTTAGGGATGATTTGAGAGGTCAAACGAACTCCGATTTTAGAGTTCTTTATATGTACGAACTCGTGCGATTAGGAAGAACATTTTGGTATAAAATTTATCAAGTTTCGAGATGCAGGCCTGGGGGTCGGGTTTGACTAATTTCGAGTTTTGTGCTAAAATTGGTATTTTTCAATTGAAATCCATTCCCTTAGCATAGTTTGATGTGAAAAATCTGATCTTGATAGATTTGGAGCACTCGGAAGTTGATTCGAGAGGCAAACGTGTTCCGGAATAGCTTTACGGGCTAGTTTGAGGTAAGTAATGTGTTTAAGTCCTGTCCTGAGGGTATGAAACCCCAGATTTTGCATCCTTTCACGGATTTGGAGTGACGCACACACTGGATGACGAGTGTGGGGCGTGCACGAACTGGAAAATGTACCTTTTTAGGAAACTATTGGGTTGCGAAACCGCTTTTAAAGCATATGTTTATTAGTATTACTATGTTTTGTTGTACTTGGGATGTAAGCCATGTTTGGGGCCTAGTGTCGATTTGTTTAACCCCTTGGAGGCTATTTTATTGATATTCTCACTACTTTGAAACTATGATTTTACACTCAGTATTTCTTGTGAAATTGTTGACACTCCTATTTGATGATATTACTATTTCTTGAAATGAAATACTATTTTGGGTCGAGAACCCCCGTTTTATTCATGGCCCGAGTGGCATGCTGAGAGTGTCTGACTAAGTGAGGCCGAGGGCCAATGTTGTGAGGATGTTATGATATGAGAGAGGCCGAGTGCCTGAGAGTGATTTATGCCATGATGTGGCTTGTTTATAGCACTTGGGTTGTAGGAGCCCCTCCAGAGTCTGTACACACCGCCAGTGAGCGCAGGTACCTACTGAGTGTGAGTGCCGAGTAATGAGTGATTGGGAGGCATGAGTGATAGTGAGGTTTCCCGCGAGGCTGATACTGAGTGATGGTGAGGTGCTGAGGGAAATTGTTACGAGTGATTATTATGGCCCGATGAGCAGTTTTATGATGATATTTTACTGAGTTTTTTACTATGATTCACTTCATTTTTCAAACTGATATTATTGAGAGTTTTACTGAGAAATACTGGAAAGATATACTGTTTCAAAGGATTTTATGGAAACTGGTTTTCAAACTTATGTATATTGTATTGAGACTTGATGTTTTACTGTTTTGTGGATTGGTGTATCTGTGCGTGCTTCATATACTTCAGATTGTGATTTATTTTCATTACTACTAAGTTGGCATACTCATAATTACTCTCTGCACCCCTATGTGCAGATCCAGGTACTGGTTCGGAGCAGTAGTCGTCCGAGCTCGTTGTCATCAGCGTTTGGGATTTCGAGGTAGCTGTCCAGCGTCCGTAGCTTCTCCACTTCCCTTCTTCATATAGTACTTAGTATTTGATTCATAGACATTTATTATGACATTTGCAGAGTTAGTATATTTCTTAGATGCTCGTGATCGGTTGACTCCAGTCTTGGGGGATTTATTTAGACTATTAGATTATTATTGCGGCGTAAAGACTTAAAGAAATTATTTTATACTCTTGTTGCTGATTATTAATGATTTTGAGAATATATATTAAAATGAATGTGTAGTTACGTGATGGTTGGCTAGCCTAGTTCCACGATAGGCGCCATCACGACCTGTTAGGATTTGGAGTCGTGACACACACAAACCAATCAAGACGTTTATTGTTACCCAGACAATAGAGGACAAAGACATCTCTAGTGGACAAAGAACTGAGGGACCCAGATCTGGGAAAAAGAGTAGTGGCAATCATGTGGGCCAAGACACGGTGTTCAAACTTAAGCTTTTTGGGGCCAATGTCACGGGGGTTATTAGACAGAAATTTTTTTGCTTCATCAAAGGACACTTCAAAGTCATTGGACCAAGAATTTTGGACAAACACATCATACCCACCAAACTTGGCGGAAAAGATCTTTTCAAATTGGTAGGATTCCAAAAAATTCTAGTCCTTAAAACCATAGATTCAAAATCATCTTTATCATTCACAAAACAGATTTGCATAAAACATTCTCACAGGTTCTTCATACACAGGGTTTCCAAGAGTGTCAAATAAAGGGGAAAGGTGCTGAAAATTGAAAATTGCAGTCACATCACAATGAAGGATTTTCATAAGAGAGAGATTTACAGAGGGTCCATAAGCCATGGATTTTTACTTGTAGGACTCAAACCTTGATTTTTCACTGGGGCCATAGAAGATTAGCTTGTCCTCCGGACCAAATTCTAAGCTTTCCACCTTGCCCTTCTTGCGTGCAGCCTTTTTGGGGGTTTGCTCTATGGGTCTCTTGCCGACCTTTTTCTGGCTAATAGGATTATTTTCAGATGAAGCACTGTTATCATTGTCTGTTTTGAGAAAATATGAGTCAATGGATGACTCCACATCCACAGGCTCTTCAGTGTTGAGAGGTTTTGGAAACCTTCGACTGCGTCTGGTTGCAGAAGAGGGATTTCTTTTGGCCATAGTGAGAAGAGTTATTTGGTAGGGAATGAGAGGAGTATTGGAGATGGAGGGTTTTTATCGAGGATTTTGAGAAGAGCGAAGAGGCGTCTTGGTTAATGGAAGGGTTAAGTTCATACGGAAGTGATGGTTCATAAGTGACTGATCGGCGGTACTTGTAATAATTGCACTTTCACAGAAAAGTCATTAGATCACAGATAATTAAGGAAATAAAATATTCTGAAAACGTGTAAAATGATTTAAAAACTCAAGGAAGTATTTGATTTACAAATTTGGCACAATGTCAATCTTTTTCCGGAGAATGCAAAATCTTTCTTTCAAAAGAGGCTTAGTAATACTATCAGCAAGTTGAGAATCAATACTAATAAACTCTAAAGTAATATCACCTTTTTCTACATGATCATGGATAAAATGATGTTTAATTTCTATATGTTTTGATCTAGAATGATGCACGAAATTCTTAGATAAGCAGATAGCACTAGTGTTGTCACAAAAAATAGGAGTAGAAGTAAGAGATAAATCATAATCAAGAAGGTGGTGCATAATCCATAGAACTTGTGCACAACAGCTTCCAACAACTAGGTATTCTGCCTCAGTCGTTGATAGTGCAAAACAATTTTATTTCTTGCTATGCCAAGATACTAATGCATTTCCTTGAAATTGACATGTCCCACTGGTACTCTTCTTATAAATTTTGTCTCCTGCAAAATTAGCGTCTGAAAAACCTCTTAGAGAGAAATTGTTAGAGTGATCATACCATAGTCCTAAGTCAGGAGTACCAATTAAATATCTAATAATATGTTTAACAGCAGTAAGATGGGATTCCTTAGGAGCCGGTTGAAATCTAGCACATTTACATACACTAAACATAATATCTGGTCGACTGGAAATTAAATAAAGTAGAGATCCAATCATCCCTCTATACACGATTTCATCAACCATTTTTCCATTGATGTCTTCATCTAGCACGGTAGTTGGACTCATTGGGGTGACAATAGCCTTAGCATTTTCCATCCCAAATTTTTGGATGAGCTCCTTGGTATACTTGGTTTGGCTGATGAAAACCCCTTTAGGGGACTGCTTGATTTGAAGCCCAAGGAAGAAGGTCAGTTCTCCCATCATGCTCATTTCAAATTCTCCTTTCATGGAAAGAGCAAATTCTTTACAAATAACGAGTTAGGGATACCAAAGATAATGTCATCTACATAAATTTGAGTAATAAGATTATCTGAATTGGATTGCTTAATAAAAAAGGTTGTATCGATATTACCTTGTTTGAAACCTTGATCTAGAAGAAAAGAACTTAACCGTTCATACCATGATCGAGGAGCTTGTTTGAGACCGTACATGACTTTAGTCAGCTTGTATACATGATTTGGAAAAGTGTCATTTGCAAAGCCAGGTGGTTGCTTCACGTATATTCTTCGGAGATGTAACCATTTAGGAACGCACTTTTAACATCCATTTGAAATAATTTGAATCCTTTGTGAGCAGCGAAAGCAAGTAAAATTCTGATGGGTTCAATTCTTGCCACAGGTGCAAAGGTTACATCATAGTCGATTCCTCCCCGTTGAGAGTAACCTTGAGTTTGATGACCCAAGGGATCATCTTGTGTTTTAGGACTCACTTTCACGCTCGTTAGCCTTAAAATCCTTATTTTTATCCTCCCCATTTTGCGTGCACGGTCCGGGCATAATTATGGAAAGCCTTTATGTGGAAAATTGAAGAAATAATAATTTTTGGAATTTAAAAGTGATTTTAGTTGACTTTGGTCAACATTTTGAGTAAACGGACCCAGACCCGTGTTCCGACAGTACCGGTGGGTCTGTAGTAAAATATGGGATCTAGGCGTATGCCCGAAATCGAATTCCGATATCCCTAGCCCGTGAAATAAATTTTTGACTAAAATTCAATTGCAAAAAATTAATAATTTTAAAGGGTTTGCTTAATGCTTGATTCTAATGGTATCGGGTCCGTATTTTGGTTTCGGAGCTTGGTACAGGTCCGTTATGATATTTAAACTTTGTTATGTAAAATTTGGTGAGAAACAAAATTGATTTGGCGTGATTCGGACCTTCAGTTGAGAAAATAGTAACTTTAAGTGTGAGAATTTCATTGATTTTGATGCTAAATCCGTAGTTTTAGGCGTTATTTTGGCGATTTGATTGCACGGGCAAGTCTGTATGATATTTGTATACTTGAGTGCATGTTTGGTTTGGAGCCTCAAGGGCTCGGGTGAGTTTCAAAGAGGCTACTGGATGATTTGCACTTAGAAAATCTGAGATTTTTGCTGCAACCGCTGTTCTGATATGGCCTTCTTCGCGTTCGCGTAGGTAGTGTCGCAAACATGAAAGGTAAAATGGGGGCAAGGGTAATTTTTTCTTCGTGAACATGAAGGACTAGTCGCGAACGCGGAGCAGCGGGGGGCTTTACCTTTCGCGAAGGCGACCTGTCTATCGCGAACACGGAGAACAAGGGACCTGGGGGAGGGGGTCAGTAACCTTCTACGCGAACGCGACACTTGGATCACGAACGCGAAGGCTTGGGTGGAGTATGCCTTCGCGAACACATGGGTTACCTCGCGAACACATAGGCCAATAGGGCCATAGCTTCGCGATCGCGACAAGCTTCTCGCGAATGCGATGAAGGCATGTCCAGTGTTTTAAAACAAACTTCAAAGAGGGGAATTGTTCAAAATTTCAAATCTTCTTCACTAGAACTCAACCTTGGGCGATTTTTGAAGTGGGAATTTAACACCAAATTATAGTTTTGTGTTCTTAAACTCATTCATTTCAATTTCCATCAACACCCATTAGATTTCTAGTCCTAAATCTTGTTCTTTAACGGTATAAATTAGGGATTTTAGGAGAATTGGGGATTTTATAAATTTGAGAATTTAGACCTCGATTTGGGGTCGGATTCCAAAATTAATTACATATTCGGGCTGGGGGATGAATGGGTAAACGGATTGTGGTCCGAACCTCGAGTTTTGACCAAGCGGGCCGGGGTCGGTTTTTGACTTTTTTGGGAAAGTTTGGGAAATCTATAATTTTTCATTAAAGTTGATTCCTTTAGCGATAATTGAAGGTATTAATCTAATTGTGACTAGATACGAGTGGGTTGGAGGTGAATTTTAGAGAAAAAGCGGTGCTTGAGTAGTGAGTGTCCTGCGGATCGAGGTAAGTGTCGTGTCTAACTTTGGCTTGAGAGAATAGGTATTATGTGTTTATTTGCTACGTGTTTGGTTGTAGATTACAATGTATAGGTGAGGTGACGAGCACCTATGTGTTGTTGTCGAGTCATACCATGCGAGTGAATTCTATTCTTGTAATTTGGTAGTCTTTAATTATATTTTCTACGCTTAGCGTTGTCATTTGTAATGTTGGGTGACTTATATCCGGTTTCACCGAGATTTGGTAACTTTTGAGTATTGGTTCAAGGTTGAGATTTATATTGTTGATATTAAGCATTGATGAAATACTAGTTTCTTTGTGATACTCATGTCTATCCGTTGTTATTGATTCTGTGATGTTTGAGGAGGAGTGTAAAGCACGAAGTGTGATGCCGTGCATGCATTATTTATATCGCGAGGAAGAGTCTAAAGCACGAAGGGTGATGTCGTGCCATGATATGTGAGTGTTAAAGCACGAAGGGTGATACTGTGCCATGATTTGTGAGTGATAAATCATGAAAGGTGATGATGTGTATATTATGAGAGGTTTAGTGCACGAAGGGTGATGTCGTGTCGTTCTATTTATTTATTTGGTGAGGTTGAGAGTAAAAGCACGAAGGGTGATGCCGTGCAGTTTTCCTTTGTTGTTTTAATTGCTTAATTTGTTTAAGAATTACTGTTTAATTCTGTCTTTTCATTATTTCTCACTCTTTATATTATAATCCCCCACTGTATGTCCCCTTCCCATTATTTTCTATTTTATTTCTTTAATTACTCTTGTTGGCACTAGCATGATTATACTGTTAGGTTATATGTGGGTGTCTTGTCCTAGCGTCGTCACTACTTCGCCGAGGTTAGGCTCGACACTTACCAGTACATGAGGTGGGTTGTACTGATACTGCACTCTGCACTTTCTGTGCAGATCCAGGTATCGGTCCGAGCTGATTTTGATATCGTAGCTGACTTCTGCGCAGGAGACCCGAGGTAGATCTGCCGACGTCCGCAAATTCCTGGAGTTCCCTCCCATATACTCATTAACTGTTTTCTTTAGTTCATAAACATTTGTACATCTTTCTTTCAGCCAAATACTTGTATTTAATCATAGTAGTCCCTGAGTTGTGACTCCAGATCATGGGTAGTTAGACATATCAGTATTATTTGTGCAGTATTATTATACAATTTCGCTTCTTATTTTGGTATCATGTGTTGAATGGTAGTGGATCTATGTATAGTTTTAAAATTTTTATGTTGTGAATCTCTAATGTTGGCTTGCCTAGCAAGAGCAGCGTTAGGCGCCATCACGTTCTCGACAGTGGGAATTCGGGTCGTGACAAGTTGGTATCAGAGCATTAGGTTGCTTAGGTCTCACAATCCACGGAAAAGCTTGGTAGAGTCTGGGAATCAGTATGGAGACGTCTATACTTATCTTTCAGAGGCTATAAAGTTAGGAGCAAGTTCACTTTTATTCAACTCGGTCGTGCGATTCTTGGTATCTCAATACTGATTGAATTCTTCTACTCTTATTCTCTCGCAGATGGCGAGAACACGTATCGCTTATTCCGTTGATCAGCAGCCGGATCCTCCAATGGCAACACCTTCGAGGGGCAGAGGCCGAGGTCGTGCCAGAGGCCGAGGCAGGGGCAGGGCTCAGCCTAGGGCCCGAGCAGCAGCTCCAGCTGCAGAGCCTCAGGTAGATTTCGATGAGGAGGTTCCAGCTCAGAATGTTCCGGTAGGACCAACTCAGGCCCCATAGGTGTTTATTTCCACCCCGGCACATCAGGATGCCTTGGTCTGATTAGTGGGCCTTATGGAGAGTGTGGCCTAGACTGGCACATTCCCCATGACACCAGCTGCGTTTTAGGCTGGAGGAGGAGCCCAGATTCCTTCCACCTACACTCCGGAGCAGATGGCTCCCCAGTTTCAGACTCCAGCAACCCATCCGATTGGGGTAGTTTAGTCGGTTGCTGCAGCACCGCCCAGTGATGGGGAAACTATGTCCTCCGAGGCTTTGTGGAGATTGGATAGGTTTACCAAGATTTTCCTGGTTCATTTTAGCGGTGCCACTTCAGAGGACCCCCAGGAGTACCTTGATAGCTTCCATGAGGTTCTTCGGAACATGGGTATATTGGAGACCAATTGGGTCGACTTTGCTGCTTTTTAGCTGACTGGTTCTTCCAAGAAATGGTGGAGAGATTATTCATTTAGACCAGCTGGGTCGCCTTCTCTTACTTGGGATCAGTTCTCACATCTTTTCCTAGAGAGGTTTCTGCCTATCACCACGAGAGAGGAGCGCCGCCGTCAGTTCAAGCGTCTCCAACAGGGTAGCATGACTGTTACTCAATATGAGACTTGTTTCATGGATCTGGCCCGCCATGCTATCATTTTTCTCCCCACAAAGAGATATATATATATATAGAGAGAGAGAGAGAGATAGGAGGTTGAGGGTCTTGCTCAGCCTATCAGATTGCAGATGGATAAGGAGACGGGGAGCGAGATCTCTTTTCAGGATGCGGCCAATGTGGCCAGGAGAATTGAGATGATTCTTGGATTAGGATGTCAGGGGTTAGACAAAAGACCTCGCCATTCTAGTGGATTCAGCGGTGCCTCATCTGGAGGCGGGGGTACTTATGGTAGAGGCCATTCTTCCAGGACATCTCATTCAGCACTTCAGGCATCCCACGGTGCCCTAGGTGGCCGTGGCCCTTATATGCCTTATTCTGATCAGCCAGATCCTATTAGTGCACCTCATTTTCAGAGTTTTCAGGGTGGTTATTCAGGTCGACAGGGTCAGTTTGCCGGCCAACATTCTCATCAGTCGAGGTCATGTTATACTTGTGGTGACCCGAGGCACATTTCTAGGTATTTCCCTCGCGCGTCGAGCAGTTCACAGTACCAGAGTTCTCGTGCCATGGTTCCGGCACCAGCTGCCGTACCGCCTGCCCATCCAGCCAGAAGTAGGGGTTAGGTAGATAGATTTAGGGGCCAGATTGTTAGAGGTGGAGGTCAGGCCGCTAGAGGTGGAGGCCCGCTAGTTAGAGGTCATCCCAAAGACATGGTTCAGGGTGGTGGGGCCCATCCCCGATGTTATGCCTTCCAATCCAGACCTGAGGGTGAGTCCTCCGATGTTGTTATCACAAGTACTGTTTCAGTTTGCAGTATAGATGCATCAGTTCTGTTTGATCTAGGGTCTACTTACTCCTATGTGTCATCTTATTTTTCTTCATATTTGGTTGTGCCCCGTGATTTCTTGAGCGCCCCTGTATATGTGTCCATGCTCGTGGGGGGTGCTATTGTTGTAGATCGTGTATATCGCTCGCGCGTGGTCGCTTTTAGGGGTCTTTGAGACCAGTGTAGACCTTTTGCTCCTCGATATGGATTATTTCGATGTTATATTGGGCATGGATTGACTGTCACCTTTACCATGCTATTTTGGACTGTCAAGCCAAGACAGTGACATTAGCCTTGCCGGGGTTGCCTCGATTAGAGTGGAGAGGGACTCCTAGTCATTCCTCCAGCAGGTTTATTACTTATATGAAGGCTCGTCGCATGGTCGAGAAGGAGTGTTTGGCCTATTTGGCTTATGTTCGTGATTCTAGTGCTGATAATCCTTCTATAGATTCTGTGCATGTTGTTTGTGAGTTTTCTGAGGTATTTCCTGCAGACCTGTCGGGGATTCCACCCAACATGGATATTGACTTTCGCATTGATTTGGCTCTGGGCACTCAGCCCATTTCTATTCTGCCATACCTGATGGACCCACCAAAGTTGAAAGAATTGAAGGAACAATTACAGGAATTTCTTGATAAGGGCTTCATTAGACCTAGTGTCTCGCCCTGGGGTGCGCCGGTTTTGTTCGTGAAGAAGAAGTAGGGATCTATGAGGATGCGTATATATTATCGGCAGTTGAATAAAGTCACTATCAAGAACAAGTATCTGTTGCCGAGGATTGATGATTTATTTGATCAACTTCAGGGTGCCAAGGTGTTTTCAAAGATTAATTTGAGATCTGGATACCATCAGTTGAGGATTAAGGCATCTGATGTACCTAAGACATCTTTTCGGATGCGGTATAGGCACTATGAGATTTTTGTGATGTCCTTTGGGTTGACCAATGCCCCCGCAACATTTTTGGACTTGATAAATCGAGTGTTCAAGCCTTATCTGGATTCCTTTGTGATTGTGTGTTTATTGAGGACATCATGATATACTCCCGTAGTCGGGAGGAGAATGAGCAACACCTTTGGATAGTGCTCCATACTTTGTGGGACAGTCAGTTGTACGCTAAATTTTCGAAGTGCAAGTTTTGGTTAGATTCAATCGCCTTCCTGGGTCACGCCATATCAGCAGAGGGTATTCAAGTGGATCCTAAGAAGATTGAGGCAGTCAAGAACTGGCCTAGACCCACTTCAGCCGCAGAGATCATGAGCTTCTTGGCAGGTTATTACCGTCGGTCTATGGATGAGTTTTCATCTATAGCATCCCCGATGACCAGGTTGACCCAGAAAGGTGACTTATTCATATGGTCGGACGAGTGTGAGGCAAGCTTTCATAAGCTCAAGACAACCTTGAATTCAACACCAGTGTTGGTATTACCATCGGGTTCAGGATCTTACACAGTATATTGTGATGCCTCCCGTGTTGTGCTCAGAGCAGTGTTGATGCAGGAGGGCAGGGTAGTTGCATATGCGTCTAGGCAGTTGAAGGTTCATGAGAAGAATTATCCTGTCCATGACTTAGAGTTGGCAACCATTGTTCACGCGCTGAAGATTTGGAGGCACTATCTTTATGGCGTGTCGTGTGAGGTTTTCACGGATCACGTAGCCTTCAGTATTTGTTCAAGCAAAAGGATCTCAATTTGAGGCAGAGGAGATGGTTGGAGATATTGAAAGACTATGTTATCACTATATTGTACTATCCAGAAAAGGCCAATGTGGTGGCCGACGCATTGAGTAGGACGACAGTGAGTATGGGCAGCCTTGCGTTTATTCCAATCGGTGAGAGACTGCTAGATTCATATATTCAGACTTTGGCCAATCAGTTTGTGAGGTTAGATATTTCAGAGCCCATCCGTGTTCTAGAATGTACAGTCGCTCGGTATTCCTTGTTGGAGCGTATCAGAGATCGGCAGTATGATGACCCTCACTTGATGGTCCTTAGGGACACAGTTCGGCACAGTGGTGCCAAGCAGGTTACTATTGGATATCACAATGTTTTGAGGATGCAGAGTCGTGTGTGTGTGCCTAATATTGATGGGCTTCGTGAGTTGATCCTTGAGAAGGCTTACAGTTCTCGGTATTCTAGTCACCTGGGCGCTGCCAAGATGTACCAGGACTTGCGGCAACATTATTGGTGGAGGAGGATGAAGAAGGATATAGTTGCTTACGTGGCTCGGTGCTTGAATTGTCAGCAGGTGAAGTATGAGCATTAGAGACCCGGTGGTTTGCTTCAGTAGATGGAGATCCATAAGTGGAAGTGGGAACGTATCACTATGGACTTTGTTGTTGGACTCCGATAGACTCAGAGGAAGTCGGCGCCGTGTGGGTTATTGTGGATAGGATGACTAAGTCAGCGCACTTCATTCCTGTGGCAGTTACCTATTTCTCAGAGCGGTTGGCAGAGATTTATATTTGAGAGATCGTCCGTCTTCACGGTGTGCCCGTGTCTATCATCTCTAATCGAGGTACGCAGTTTACCTCGCACTTTTGGAGGGCAGTACAACGTGAGTTGGGTACGCAGGTGGAGTTGAGCAGAGCATTTCATCCTCAGACGGACGGCCATTCCGAGCATACTGTTCAGATCTTGGAGGATATGCTCCGCCCTTGTGTCATAGACTTCGAAGGATCGTGGGATCAGTTCTTGCCCTTGCAGAGTTTGCCTACAATAACAGCTACCAGTCGAGCATTCAGATGACTCCCTATGAGG
>ML263097.1:0-15702 GCA_005239495.1 Nicotiana undulata
CAATACTGTTATTTCCACAATTTCAAACAGAAAATCATATAGCTCGTAAGCTTTAACCAACATTATTTCACAATAAAACAAACCAGAACATAAGTAAACACTGTAACACTGTCAATCCAGCTCAGTCTTTTTATACTATGATAAACTCAAGAGAACATCTAACATTTTTAACACACTTACAACAACAATTGGAAATAACTCAATGAAACTCAATAAACACGCGAACCTCAACAATTATAAATAATAAACTGAATTTTTCTTATAACCTCATCAATAACCTCTCAACCATGAAACCAACAGGAATATCAAAATATATATATTTATTTCATAAAAACAATACCAAACCTCTCAACCATGTTTATATGACAAGGGAACCAGTTCAAACAACCAATACTCTTTCCAAATAGTCACAACGATAACTAACAACAATTCAACAAGGCCAAATAGTCATAGAAACAATAATGAACATGTAACAGTTAAAACAATGATCAAATAAGTGGGAACGGGAAAGGGGATCATGTTTAACAAACGATTTGGGTGGTGCATAGATACTCGTCACCACACCTATACACCACACCCATGCAACTCACGTAGCAAACGAGTGGGGAGTCCTATTCCCTCAAGCTAAAGTTAGGTCAAACACTTACCTCAATTCCGCAGGCCACTCACAGCTCAATTATTGCTTTTCCTTTTGAATTCACCTCTAAATTGCTCGAATCTAATCAAAATTAACTTAATATCATTAACTAATGCTAAAGGAACTAACTTTATTGAAAAATATAATTTTTCCTAAGTTTTCTCAAAAAAAGTGAAAACCCGACCCCGGGCCCGCTTGGTCTAAACTCGGGGTTCGGACCAAATTACGTTTACCCACGAACCCAAATATACAATTAATTTGAAAATCCAACCTCAATTCGAGGTAAAGATTCGATTTTTATAAAATTCTCTAATTCTACCCAAACCCTCAATTTTTACCATGAAAATTCTTAGCTTTTGATTTAAAAGTGATGCGAAACAATGGGTAATTGAAGGAGTAAAGTTTAGAATTGATTACCTATGACTTGGGAATGATATTTGGTAAAGTTGAAGAGGAAGAAATCTACCCGGTTTGTATTTATTTTTCTGCCAGTTATTCTATCTCGTTTATCATGCCAAACAATCCCTAAACTCGATTTTCTTGTGTCTAATGGATTCCTTGTGTAATTGTAATGAATTTAGGCTTTTGAATAACTCAATTTGACCTTATAATGAAGGAGATATGTTGGTTTTAAGATTTGCAAATAGTGCAGATTTTTAATATGCCGTCTGGGGTAAATTCGTAATTAAGCAGAAAAATCTGGGCAACCTTGGTAAAATGGCCATAAAATCTTCATACGATGTCCAAATTCGTTGATTCTTTTTGCTACGGGTCCGTAATTACGATACAGATCTAATACTTCATTCAAAACATAAACCGGAGTTCATTCGTTCAATGTGATATCATTTATGCTTGAAGAAACGACGTCGAAGCATAAGAAATAACGAGCGCAACACAACCCAAACCTATTTGAAACTCACCCGAGCCCTTGGGGCTCTAAATCAAACATGCACTCAAGTCTAAAAGCATAATATGGACTTGCTCCTTCGATCAAATCATGAAAATAACATGTACAGCAACAAATTAAATCTCAAAACTCATTATTTTCCTCAAGAACACTTATATAGTTCATAACTTTTCAACCGGATGTCCGAATCACGTCAAACGAACTCCGTTTTTCATCACATTTCACAAGCAAGGCCTAAATATCATAACAAATATGTACCGGGCTCCGAAACCATAATACGGGCCCGATACCAATGATTTTAAACATTAATTCTTTACTTTATTTCATAAATATTTCAACAAAACAATTTCTTTCAAAAATTGATTTCTAAGGCTTGGAACCTCGGAATTCATTTCCGGGCATACGCCCGGGTCCCATATTTTACTGCGGACCTCCCGGGATCATCAAAACACAGATCCGAGTCCGTTTACTCAAAATGTTGACTCAAGTCAACTAAAATAAAATTTTATAATTCTAAAAATTATTGTTTCTTATATTTTAACACAAAAGCTTTTCGGTATCACGCCGGACTGCGCACGCAAATCGGGGTAGTTAAAATAATCTTTTTATGGCTAATAAGCCTAGAACGGAGTCTAAATTCATAAAATGACCCCTTGGGTCATCACAGGACCTTTCTAGACACCGGCATAACATGGTGATCTTTTCTGACAACAACATAACTTGTTGATCATTTCCTGACACCGGCATAACCCAATGATCTCTTTTCCCGAGCCAACATTATAACCTGTTGACCTTCCAGATACCGCCATAACCTGGTGATTTCTTTCTTGACAACGGCATAACCCGTTGATCCTCCCCAGACACCAGCATAACCTGGTGATCATATCTCGACGACAGCATAACCTGTCGATCTTTTCCAACATAGGGTCTCCAATCCCTAGTTGATTTTACTATTAGTCATAGGGTATCCAGTCCCTAGTCTACAATAACTCCGGGTACACCATTCCGGCTTTTCATTGCTTTCCATAATAAAGTAACATAGATTTCATTGCAATAACTCACGAAATTTTCCTAGTTAAAACTGGGGCAGAAAATTTCGTTCGTTTGTTCTTGATTTTGCAGATTAAACTTTAGGACAATGGATTCGAGACGACAAAAAGAAGAAGTTTCGATCCAGAATAAAAAGAGAAAGAGAAGGTTGAATCCAAATTGCAGAAGCAGAGAAGACGTGGACTATTCAGGACGAGATTGAAGTCATCCGTTTTATAAATCCTGCCTTGATCCAAAAAGATGAAGAAGATTTAAACAACACCTACAACGAACAAGCATCAAGATTCAGATCGGAGTCTGTATAAAGAAGCAGCCAAGACTTAAGATCAAGCTTCAGAAGACCCGTAGATAGTAATCTTGTAACTAGTAGCTGATAGGCTTAGTTAGTCTTTTTCATTTGGATTTTGATGTAATAGCTGGACCATGAACCTGAGCCTCGGACGGAACCTCGCTCGACTCTCGAACTCATCATTCCAAACCTTCCAGAACTACACCGACCTGATTCCTTTATAGCCAAGGATATGTAGGCAACCTCCGAAACAAGGTTCGGTCAAACCAAACGGGCAAAAATTGCTCGTGGTTGCTCACTTTATCTTTGCCCGAAAACTCTTCATGTTCTCGAGCAAAGAGGGGCAGCTGTGAACACCCAATTTATGCCCCACTTGGGAATAACTCCTAAAAATAGACCAATAATTAATTTTAATAAGTTTTAGGAGTTTTTCTTTACTTAGTTGCATTTCATGTAGGTTCAATATTTTACAATTATAGAAAAATCATAAAAATTGTCACATTTTTTATTGCATGTCATCTTAGGTTTAATTTAAATTTTAGAAATTAATTACTCTTAATTTATAGATTAATATATAAAATTACAAAAAATATACATTAGCTTAATCAATTAGTTTATTTAATTAGTTAAAATATTAATTAGGTCGTTTTGATAAAAGAAATTTAATTAGTAGTAAGATGACTATTTTTGAAAGATAAATTTGCCCTTGTTCCAAATTGGCCCAATTTCAGGATCCAAAATCCCAGGCCCAACCAAATTCCCCACATTACAACCCTAAATCCTTTCTCTCTTCTATAAAAACAAAAAAGGGACTTCTACACAAAAGGATCAGACCCAACTCTTGGAGAAAACGGCGCAGCTCTTTGGAACCCCCCTTTCTGATTTTATTTTCTTGTGTGAATAAGCATTTCCTTCAATGATTGAGGGAATCATCACTCTCCAAATGTGGTCACAAATACACAAAAGCAAAAATAAAAATAAAAAACAGAGATACAAAGAGAGAGGGACGAGAAAAAAGATCCGGGGAAGGGAAAACGGATCTGAAAAGAGACGAGGGAATAACAACTTCACTTCTTCTTCTTAAAATCATTTATCCATCTCCATGAAAACGCAGCTTCCAAGTTCACCTAAAAATAGTCCAAAAATTCTAAACAAAAACCCGGTTGAAAATCAACACCAAACAGTCCCAAAACTCGGACAAAAAACGCAGCAGCTATTTCCTATTTTCTTCTTCTAAAAACAGTTTCGAAATCGTCCAAAACTCCACCACAGATTCGAGTTGAGCCGGAAATCTTCCTTTTGCAACTCCGAGAGGCTCTGTTCGAGTCTTCTCCGGCGCGTTCGGGGTTGTTTGGTTGAGTTTAGTTTCTGAATTCATTGTTGATGTTGTACAATCGTTGTTTGAATCTATAGAAGAAGCCTAAATGTCCATCTTACTTTATTATTTCTATTATGCCTAAACTTGCTCTTTATTATTATTTGAGATGTCCATGCTAGAAGTTAATATCTTATGGTCATATGATTGTTTGAGTTAGTTTGATTGATTTTGATATTTGGCCAGTAGAATAATCTTGTTTCGTCTGTGTTTTCTCATTTCTGATTAAAAGCTTCTTTTATCATTTCTGATTCCCATTGTTAATTTTTTCCTCTTAATCATTTTTCCTTTATGCTTTTAAATTAGTTGAATTCATTTTTGCATTTCGTTGAAAAATTCAAATTTTCTGCGAAAATATGGGAACAGATATTTTGAGGCCGCAGGATATCTTAATTTATCAAATTATCGTGATTATGTACACGTTCGCGTGACATAATTACAATTTTTTCAAAATAAATCAAAGTATATGTCCGCGTAACTTTGAATGAAATAATCTTATTAGTAACGAATATTTTTAATTGTGTACAGGTTCGCGTGACGGAAATACGATTTAGAAAACGAATATTCGTAGAAATGCTTTTAGGAGAGGATTTTAAACTACTATCGTGATTCCGTACATGTTCGCGTGACGTGATCTCGATTTTCAAATAAACCCAAGGTACGCGTTCGCGCTACTTTGACTGTTTTTCTTAAATAAACCAAATATCGTGAATTCTGTACACGTACGCGTGACACGATTTTTGATGCACCAAAACTAAACGAGTATACGTACGCGTCACTCGTCTTAAGATAATTCTTTAAATACGATTAATCGAGTAATAAAAGCGGTAAAAATATAAAATGCACTTAGGTACTAAAATCAGTAATCAAACAATTTAGGCCAATTTTAATCATTAAGCGACCGTGCTAGAACCACAAAACTCGGGAATGCCGAACACCTTCTCCCGGGTTAATAGAATTCCTTACCCGGATTTCTGGTTCGCAGACCATTTAAATAGAGTCAAAATTCCTCGGTTTGGGATTTTTAACAAATAAATGGTATCCCGGAACACTGTAAAAAATCCGGGTGGCGACTCTGAATAAAATGAGAAATAAATCCCAAAATCGAATAATGTCACTTAAAGTGGAAAAACTCCCTTATTACCCTTACCGGGTGAAAAGGGAGGTGTGACAAAGGGTACAAGTCTAAAACCCCATAGAAACTTTACTCTGTTATATTGTACATGTATCATGGTCAAACCTATCCAGGTTAATGTGTTGTCCACAAAATGACCATTTAAGATAGCCTTGTCCAAAGTCCACCAGAATTTCATGATCCCAACGGGCATCATCACGTTATGTGCATTTATTTAGAGAACTAAATGCTTGTATGCTAATCGTAATGTGTAAATAGTCGAACCGGTGGGGGTAAGGGCCTAACTATGTTTGTCTTGCAGAAATATGAGGCACGAGGTCCCTAGATTCGGCATGGTCAGCAATATCCACCCAAAGCTCTTGAACTGGTGGGAGAATCTTCACTCTAGTGATAAGAAACTTGTCAAGAAATAATTGGGAAACTTACCGTCTCTCCTAGACATCCAACCCAACAACGTGTTGATCGAGGCTGCCACCCTATTCTGGGATAGCGAAAGAGTCGTCTTTCATTTTGGGGACATTGAAATGACACTGTTGCTAGAGGAAATAGGAGGACTGGCGGGGTTAGTCTAGGTAACCCCTGGACTATTGGTGCCCGAGGACCGCACATGAAAGAGTTTTTTGAAAATGATGGGTCTGAAGAATAATTCTGAGTTAGGATGTCTGAAGAAGTCATATATCCCTTTTGAGTACTTATATGAAAGGTACGGCCACACAAATCATACCGTACCTACCATGACGAATTTGCCATTACATCTTTGGGGCATATTCACCGTAGGGTATGTGTCTTCATTGTTGCTTCCTGGGGTTAATCGTGTTTCCAACAAAGAAGGAAAGGATTCACACTAGGTTAGCTATGGTAACCAAGACTTTGATGGAGGGAATTGACGGGCAAATTTTCAGCATTGTCCCAATGATCATAGCATACATTTACCGAGCTCTAGAACGTTGTCAAAGAGGATCTAAACACTTCGAGGGTTGCAACTTGTTACTACAACTGTGGCTCTTAGAACATCTCCAAAAGTGTCAGTACCAGCAGGAATTTCCGCGAAGAGCGTGGAACGATCACATTTCCTTCCATCACCCTAAGCGGATGACATACATTCCCGATAGGTTTGTTCATCCAGAGACTGCCAAGGAATGGGTAGAGTTTTTTGATAATCTAACTGAGGAACAGATACAGTGGATGTTCGAGTGGTTTCCAAAAGACAAATTCATTGTCAGGTCCAGGGATGCACCACACCTGCTGCTAATCGGGCTGAGAGGAATATATCCTTACGTTCCTCTCTGGGTTATGAGACAGGCAAGCAGAAAGCAAATTGTACCAAGGGTCGACAAGATGAGACATTTCCGAGCTGACTTCCAAGATGATGATACACCCTACAAGTGCCAAGCCCAACGTATGTAGCACTGCAAGATCATAATTGAGAAAGACACGATTGAACCAGACAGGTATCATGCAGGTTGTGCACCTCTCTACTCAGGGTGGTTAGAAGACAACTGGGATGGTTTAGTCAGGACAGGGTTCAGCCGAGGCCACAGAATAATAGATGAAAGTGCCAAGGCTCAGGTCAAGTACAATCGGCTGCGCAAGAGGATTCATGAATGTGAAAGTGAGCACCGTGAGATACATGAAACCAACAAGAGATTGATTGAAGAATGGAAAGACATGGTCGTCCGCTCCAACAAGAAGCTGGAATACTTGGAGCGAGGCATAGTCGAGCTGGAAGGTAAGATAATCAAGAGAGTTGAAGACTATCAGAAAGCTGAGGGGAATGAAGGTGGACATCTGGCTAGAGCATACCTGCTGCTAGGATTGCGCGAGCTGGGGAATCTGTTCAATGGAATCAAAGATGCCTGTTTAACGAAAGAATGAGATCCTTTGACCAAAGCTATTTTTAGGATGAACACGGGTTTCTAATAATCAAGTAAATAATGATAACTACGAATGAGTAAGTAAATAGACAATAATAAGATGCACGAAAAAGTAAAGTGTATTATGTTCGCAGTGCGGATGCTCTTTACAAGTTATATTTTATTCCCTTATATAGGGAATTCCTTAATATAACGTCTACATCTTGCAATGATTGCTCATTAATTACTAATTATTACATTAATGTAACGTTACAAAAAATAACTGTCACTATTGCGTGAAGGTTGTGTAACGTGTGGATCATTAATTGAAGATTTATGAATCTGTCCGTAGCTATGTCCAGATTCATTCTGACCGTGTCTCTTCCTTGTTTCAATCAGGTTGAGTTTTCCGTAGCTGATTACCCTGTAGGTATATTGTGTTGTGCCTCTTTGGCCTGTACCTCTTTATAGAAGCATGTCCAGTTGTCATGTTTTCATTGCTCCACGTTACTGGATTAGTCATCAAGTCTTATTACACATGTGAAGCTCTTTTTTACCAATACAGATAGTCCCCCCACTTACTATTTATTTATCGATTAATATTTGGTAAGTGGATATGCATTTATGGCGGGAATATTTTGCCGCCGCTTCACTCGAAACATTGCATCCTTCTCTGAATGTAGGTGTCTCTTGTCACTTCCATTTAATGCTCAAGACACGTGTCACCTCCGGATTGGTTCTGCAATTACTCGGGGCTTTTTAGGGATTTTTGCGGCTGCATCAGTCACGAAGTGACACCTTTAATTATGACTTTCACATCATTGTTTTTTCCCATTTTTGACGGTTGTCGTTGAGTATAAATACCCCTTTTCTTTTCTTTTCTTTACTTTCACAAAAAACTTCTAACTTTCATTCTTTATTTGTAAAGAAATTTTTTCCTTGTCTTTGTAAATATGTCTTCTTCAAACCAGCCTAAGGGAGTGATAAACGTTGAGGATTTGACTCCCTCTTCTGCTCCAACGCGGAGCCGGAGAGGTGGTAGGTTGAGGAGCTTAGGTTCTACTCCTTCAAGGGGTTCTTCCTCTTCCCAGATTACGTCCCCTCCTTCTTCTAGGTCTTTAACTTTTCCGAGAGCTAGGGCTTCCAGATCTTCGTCTAAAGGTAGAGAACATCACGAACCTTTACGTGAACCCCGAGTCGATGAAATCATACCTGCTGAGTTTACCTTCGCTAGGGATAATCAGGCCCTTAGAGATCAGTCGTCATCTCTTGATAGTGCTAATAGGTACCCTATCCTGATTACTGAAGGTTTAATTCCTTTTGTTCGCAGGGACTACTTTTTGAAGTCCGATTTTCCTGTCATAGTTCCAAATGGAAACCAAAGAATAACATCTTACAAGACGGGATATTCTTTTGTTTATACCTACCCTTTTACCTTAGGGTTTAGACCTCCCATCGATCTAGTTATCATCGAGTTCTGTCGTTTTTTTGAAAATTTCTTGGGACAATCGGTCATATTGTATGGCGAGTTGTTGCATGTATCATATGTTTAGCTACTTTAGCTTCGTTCCCCTTCACCTTTAATCATCTTACTCACCTTTATTCCCCAATGTTGTTTCGTCAAGGGATTTTTACTCTGGCTGCCAGGAGTAAAAGAGTGTTGGTGACCCCTGATGATGATAAGGATAGAGGTTGGTACCTTCAGTACGTTGTTGTGCCTACTGCTGGTTTAGTAGGTGAAGAAAATCTTCCCTTCCCTGAGAAGTGGAATCGTGCACGTGAGTACATTTTAGCTCACATTCCTTGCTTTTTGTTTTTGATGTTTTATTAACACCGTAGCTATTTCTTCTTTTTGCAGCAATCATGGGTACTGTCGAGAATGTCTCTGGTATCCGTGATTGGGTATAAAAACTTTTGTTAATTTCTCCGTTGGAAAAAGGTCTTTGAAGTACTTCTCCGGGAAGTACGGTTGGAAAGTGAAAACTCATGGTAAGTGAAGCTTTTATTTCTGCTTCTTTCCTCGCTCGAGCATCTTTTTTGTTGTTTTACCCTTTTTCTTTTGACAGGGTTTCCCGCTCGCGGGTTGTCTGCTGTATCTGTCCCAAATTCTCCCTGGCTCAGGCCCAGGAAGTCATTTTAGGCTCTTCTTCTTCGAAAAGAAAGGTTGGCGGGTCAAGGACCTCAAAAGAAGAAGAGGAAGATGAGGGTACTTTGGTCCATAGGTCACGCAGAAGGAAAGTGATCTCCGATGAAGAGTCTACACCTGTGGCTGCTCCTTCCGTGCCTGAAGTTGGACTTTCTGCCTCCGAGGATGCTACCCCCTCTCCCGTGTGTGATTCTGTTGATCATTTGGTCCGTGAAGGCTTTGGTCTCGTAGGTGATGAAGCTCCCTTGGCTGTTTTTCCCCCTTCTTTTAGAGAACTTCCCTCTACTGCTCCAATTACTTCTCCTACTTCCGTGGCTATTCCTACTCCTATTACTGCTCTTGCTCCCGTGGCTTTTTCGGCTCCTCGGGCTTCCTTGCCCATGGCTCCTACATCTCTGCCTGCTTCCGTGCCTTCTGTTAGAGAAGTAGGATATTCCAGCAGAGAGATGAGGCAGGTGCTTATAGAAGTTCCAGATGATGGGAGTCTCTTTAAAAAGTCTGGCCAACCTGATGTGTGGCTGAAACCATTGATAGGCCTGACTGAGTGAGCCAAGCTAGATAGCCATAGTTCCCTTACATGGGCTAATGAGATCGTGCATACTTCTTTAAAGGTAGAGTGCATTTTCTTGCATTTCATTCTTGTACATGTATTTACCGTATCTAATTGGTTTTCTTTTTGTAGATCAATCTTATAGGCACGGAGCTTATGAAGAGGTTTTCTAATACGGAGTAGGAAGTAAAAGAGTGTCATGCTGAAGCAGATAACTGGAAGGGGCAGTATGAAAGCTTAAGGCTCGACATGGAGGCCTTAGAAGAAGAAAAATGTACCTTGGAGCAGCAGGTGAGAGTCATGGCGGCAGAGTTGGCAGTGGAGAAGGCTTCTTATAATCAAGCGGGCAAAGATAAGAACATCCTTGAGTCCTCATTTGCTGAGCAGTTGTCTCGTGCCTCAGAAGAAGTTAGGAGTTTGAAGGTCTTACTGGACCAAAAGAAGGAGTATTCAGGCAAGCTTGTGCAGTCACTTACCCAAACCTAAGAGGATCTCCGCAATTCCTTAGATAAAATTCAATTCCTAGAAAGGTCTATCGCACCTTTAAGGGCCTCCAATGATGCTGATGTGGCTGAGATGGACGGGCTAAGAGCTGAGGTTATGATATGGGAGAAGGATTACGAAGCTCTTGAAGACATGACAATTGTCGATGTTAGTTGGGCGTACATGAATTCTCGCCTCGACACATTAACTGAAATGAGTCGAGAGAATTTCGACCTTAATGCTGAAATTGAAAAAATCAAGGAAGCCATGGAGAAGGCTCAACAAGGTCAGAATCTCTCTTCACCTAAAGGTGAGGCTCCTGCTGTTCAAGTCTCCTCGTCCCAAGTTGCTCCTGCTCCCTCCGCCAGTGAAGAAGTAAACACCCCCTCCTGATGAAGTTTAAGAAGTTTGGTTCCTCCTTTTTTTTTCTTTGTCTCAATTGGTGGTTACCCCTAGTCTCATCAGGGGTAAATTTGGATCTCTTAAAGTCCCCAACTGACAACTTAGGGGCACCTTAAAGTAAAAACTCTATATATGGCTAAGTATAAGTTAATACTTAGTTTCTACTTAGCCGTTTTAATATATTAATGCAAATATGACTTTTGTTCTCCATTGAGTTTTTGTTTCACTCTTTAAGTCTTTTGCATGCTTTATTTTTGAGGTTTTAGTTTTACCTCTGAGTTTTGCATATAAAATGCTTTAAATTATCCGCACCTTTTCGTAGTAGGTACAATTTTGTGAAAGAGGGCCCTTCTTTTGATCCACACTTAATGAAGAAGATGTCTCAACTTCATAATGGTGTAATAATGAAATAGAGAGATAGGAATTTTTCACATGTTTAAGAATGTTTCTGAAGAAAGTTTTTTTTTTTTGAACTTTCACAATATTTTACATGTGTTTGATTATCGTCTAAAACTCATGTTGCAATTGTATTTCGTAACTGTTTTTCTTATGTAACAGTTTTTTTGAGTTAATACAAGAGAGTAACTGTTTTTCGTTTGTAACAGTTTTTATAAAAGTAGAGGTCTTCACCCGTAACTGTTTTTGTTGATAACAGTTTTTAATAATCATGAGGGAAATGATTTTTTCATCCATAACTGCTTTATTTGATAACAGTTTTTCGAATAAGTACAAGGATTTTGATCTTTCATCCGTAACTGTATTATTTGATAACATTTTTCTATATGAGTACAAAGATTTCGTAACTGTTTTTAGTTACAACAATTTTTTGAATGAGTACAAAGATGATGATCTTTTATCCACAACTGTTTTTAGTTACAACAGTTTTCTTTTTGAATAAGTACAAAGATGTGCATTCCTTCCTCGTAGCTAATATTTTGCCTTTTAACCTAAACATTTGTTTTATATCTATGAACATTGTTCGAAGGTTTTTGGATCAGGATTTGTGTTTTGAGTCTTTGGCTCTTTCGATTTTGCTCGTATCACTTGACTTGTTGGGTAGATGGATCTTCAGGCTCGACCTTTGACTTTTTGATAGTCTTCTTCGCTTCGTCTTTGCCTTCCATACTGTATAGTAACCCAAGTGTTTGAGATTTGAAGAATGAAATCTCGAGCACTTGATTATTCCTTTCTTGTGGTCCTTTTCCTGAAAAGGAAAAACATACGGGACTCGAAGGTATATAGGTTTTAGATGATGACTGCTTAACCCTTTAAAACGTCAATAAGAAAGTGTAACCCTAGACCGGGAATTCAGTTACTTCCTTGTGTCTTTGCAGGTCTAATGTCATCATCTGGTGATGGGTTAGCTTTTTGCATATCATCTAAAATTGTTAGTAAAATTTTAACTGTACAAAAATAAAATCGAACGTGCGATACCTGACCGGGGGTATTCCTTTTCCTTAGAAGTAATACTTCTTCAAATGGATGACATTCCAGCTTGTTGGTAGGATCCTTCCGTCCATAGCTTCCAATTCGTAGGCACCCTTTCCAGCTATGCCTCGGACTTTGTAGGGTCCTTCCCAGTTTGGACTTAACTTTCTTGTACCAGCTTCTTTTGTTGATTGAAAGACTTTATTGAGAACGAAGTCCCCAATCTTGAAGTATCTGAGGTGAACTTTTCGATTGTAATAATGCTCTATGACTTGTTTCTGAGTGTCATTCGTATTAGCGCGACTTCTCTTCTTTGTTCGAGCAAGTCCAGATTAATTCCCAACTCGTCGTTGTTTGCATCCATCGTGGCTCTTGTAAACCTTATGCTTGGTTCTCCAATCTCTACTGGTATTAAGGCTTCTGAGCCATAGACAAGTGCGAACGGAGTTTCTCCCGTGGCTGTTTTTGAAGTTGTTCTGTAAGCCCATAATACTACTGGTAACTCATCGGGCCAATTTCCCTTGGCTTTCTCTAGCCGTTTCTTCAGGTTGTTGATGATGACTTTATTCGTCGACCCAGCTTGACCATTAGCCACGGGGTGATACGGCATTGAAGTAATCCGTTTAATTTGCCAACTTTCGAAGAATTCTGGGATTTGCGAGCCTATGAATTGTGGGCCATTATCACACACGATCTCCTTAGGTAATCCAAAGCGGCATATTATATTCCACCATAAGAAGCTTTTAAATTCTTTTTCTCGCACCTGTTTGAAAGTTTCTGCCTCTACCCATTTCGTAAAATAGTCAGTTAGCACGAGTAGGAACCGTACATTTCCTTTAACTGCGGGAAGAGGTCCCACTATATCCATGCCCTACTTCATGAACGGCCATGGTGATATTATTGGGTGCAATAGTTCCGTTGGTCGATGCATGTTATTAGCGAATCGTTGGCATTTATCGCATTTGGATATGAAATTCTTAGCTTCTTTTCCATCTTAGACCAATAGTACCCAGCTCTGATTAGGGTTTTGACCAAGGATCTCGCCCCTGCATGATTTCCACAGTGACCTTCGTGGACTTCTCTCATCACGAACTCCGTTTGGTTAGGTCTGAGGCACTTTGCTAGAGGACCTCCGAACATCTTGCGATATAAAGAATTACGAATGAGGCAGTACCGTGCAGCCTTTCAGCAAAGTGCTTGAGATGCTTTTTTGTCTTCAGGTACGGCACCATTCTGCAAAAAATTTAAAATTTCGTTTCTCCAATCCCAGGTTAAATTGTTGAAAGTTACCTCATTTTTGTCCTGGTTGATTTCTGAATGAAATAGATGAACGACAATTGTATTGTCTTTGTTTGTTACTTCTGTGACTGCTGCGAGGTTAGCCAATGCGTCTGCTTCTGCATTTTCTTCTCTAGGTATTTGTATAACCTTCCACATTTTGAATTGTCTTACGACATATCGTGCCTTTTCTAGATGCTGTTGCATCCAAGTCTCCCGAGCGATGTAAGTCCCCTGCATTTGATTTACTACCATATGGGAGTCACTTTTGATTACGATTTGCTCGATAGAGAGTTCTCGTGCCAGTTATAGCCCTGCAATGACAACTTCGTACTTTGCTTCATTGTTAGTTATATGATAAAATTTGATAGCTTGTCGTGTCTTTTCACCCGTGGGTGATATTAAGAATATGCCTAAGCCGGCACGTTTTACACTGGAAGAACCATCGGTAAATAGGATCCATAGACCCGGATTAGCACTGTTAAAGAGTTGTAACTCTTTCTCCACTTCAGGGACAATGCTATTACTAAAATCAACGACAAAATCAGCTAAAACTTGAGACTTTATTGCAGTCCTAGGCTGATATATTATGTCATGCTAGCTTAATTTAGTCAATCTTCCTGATAGTTCTTGTTTATGCAGTATATTTCTGTGATGATTCCAAAAGGTCATGCTAAGTAATTCTAGCTAAATCTGTGTTCCGAGACCCCGAAAGTCTCTGTTAATCTCACCTCGATATGCGTGAGCAGCCCGGGCATGTAGCCGGGAAGCTTCAATGTAAAAATTTGATTAAAAAATGGAACTTTGAATTGAATAATTGAATAAAGTTGACTTTGGTCAATATTTTTGGTAAACGGACTCGGAACCGTGATGTGACGGTCTCGGAGGGTCCGTAGGAAAATATGGGACTTGGGCGTATGCCCGGAAGCGAATTCCGAGGTCCCTAGCCCGAGAAATGAATTTTTAAAGAAAATTATTTTTTGAAAATAATAAAGGATTTTAAAAATGAATTATTATGTGAAAACCGTGTTACCGGGCCCGTATTATGGTATCGAAGCCTGGAACAGGTTTATTATATGTTATGTGACTTATCTGTGAAATTTGGTGTAAAACAGACTTGAAATGACGTGATTCGGATTGAAATCGGATAAGTTAAGCTTTATGAAGTTTTAAGAAATTTCTAAGAGTTTTGAGGTTTAATTCCTTGTTTTTGATGATATTTTGGTGATTTAAAAGCTTGAATAAGTCCGTAGGATGTTTTGGGAGTTGTGAGTGTTTTTGGTTTTGAGACCTGAGGGCTCGGGTGAGTTTCGGGTAGCTAACGGGGTGTAAAAATGTTAGAAAAATATGGTTTTTCTTCAATTTCTGGTGTCTAGTGAAATACTCTATGCGATCGCATAAGTAATGTCGCGATCGCATAGAGATAGGAGAAGTGGGGGACCAGTAGCCTTTCACGATTGCAATTGTGTATCCACGATCGCACTGTATTGTTAGAGCTGGGTGGGGGGCTGGCCAAGTACTCTTCGCGATCGCAAGGTCCAGTCCGCGATCGCGTAGCGTGGGGTCCTTGGTCTGTGCGATCGCAGTCGCTTCTTCGCGATCGCAGTGTGGGGGAATCCCAGGGTCTTCTTCGCGATCACATCATTCCAGTCGCGATCGCAGTGCTTTAGAAACAAACCCTCCGCGATCACAACTCCAGCTCCGCTATCGCGATGAACAAAATCGCCCAGCTATATCTTTAATCAAAACAGAACACTCCATACGGGATTTTAATATTTTTAGCCTTCTCCTTCTCCTCCAACCTCAATTGTCTACCCCCAAGCTAGGACCCTTCAATGAACCTTTGGGTAAGTGATTTCAACTTCTATTTCTTCCACTTTCCTTTCATAATCATTAGAAATCTAGGCCAAAAATCATAAAATCAAGTAGAAATTAGGGGTTTTGGGTAGAATTAGGTTTTTGGGAAAATTGGGTGATTCAACCTCAATTTGGGGTCAAATCTTGAAACAAATCATATATTTTAACTCTTAGGGTAATGGGTGAACGGGTTTTTGTCCGAACCTCGAGTTTAGACCACATGGGCCCGGGGTCAAATTTTGGTATTTTTGGAAAAATGCTAGAAATTGAGTATTTAGGCTATGGGATGGTGTTATTGAGTTATTATTGATA